>JADMNF010000130.1:0-91731 GCA_016097085.2 Sporothrix curviconia | reverse complement strand
AGGGGAAGGGAAGCCCGACGGCCTGACTGGTAAAACCTGCTTGTGGGGAACGGCCCCCGAAAAGAACCCGACTACGGCGACATTGAACTGGCCGAGGACGAGATCAGGCTCTCAACGTGTCCTTTTGGCAAGGAAACGGCGACAGCAGCAGCAGTAGTGTATCGCGACTACAGACCAGAACTGGGACAACGCCTCAACTTTATACCCGATTTTGTCCGTCCCAACCCCTCGGTGGCTACGAAGACGAGCAGCAGGTGGCCGTAGGGGTACCGCTGACAAAGTCCCTCGAGACACAAGCGACAATGGCTTAGCACACTCGTCGGAAAGCACACGCCAATGGTTGGACCAGTGCACGACGTGCTCACCCGCTACGACGACGAGGTCTGGGGCGGACTGTCGCCGCTGGTCGCACAGGCCACGTGAGGAGGTGGACCAGCTCCAGCAGTCGCAGCCAGAGCAGGTACCGGCAGGCACCAAAGCCCTCAACCGTCTCGGCAGATTCTCGGACATCTCGAGAGTAGAGGGGGCCGGCGAGAATGGGGAGAATGATGAACCTGACCGTCGTCTGTTCTCTGATCGTTTTCACTGCTATATGTTGCTTGTCTGCACGTGACCGGACTGTCACAGCCGGTGGCATTAGCCCCGCTATTTTAAGGTGGCGGGACTTTTAGCAGGTATCGACATCACTGATTGTCGGGCGCTTTGTGTGGTAATACCAGGAGCTCGCTGGAGCTGTGCCTCTACCAGGCATATTCCGTGCACGACACGGTAAATCAACAGAAAAACCCACTTTGGTTTACACATGTACGAGTATGATTTTGTAGTATATCTAGGAGGGCTCTTGAGGGCCTTGCAACATGTGAGAATAGATACCCAACCTGAGTAAAAAAAAAAAAAGGCTGTCACTTGCTATCAAATGGATCGGCAATGAACGGCAGAAGCAGATGGCTGGAGGGTTGTCTATATTATCATAACAGCCTCCGAAATGCACGTCCATCTTTTCTTCAGCCAAAGCGCCATTGTTTTTGGATAGGGCTGGTGAAGACAAGGGTCCATGCTGTATGCCGCCTCTTAAACTACCGCCGTTTAAACAAGCACTGTGCCGTGTAAAGCTGCGCTCAGGCAGTGGATATCCGAGCGTCCTGTCAAACCAAAACAAACAAACGGTCTTGATCTGTAAGGCAATCCTGATTCTCCTCCTTTTTTGTTGCCACCGTCCACAGGGGCTTCTCGTGCAGTTCCACTTAGAACGGACGGACATGGTCTGATGGCAGCCGTGTCTTGGGCACAAGATGCCCCATCTTCGCGCAAAAAAGAGGCCAGCCGGTTCGCCTTCTTTTTACCTTTTTACCCTTTTTTTCTTGTTTATTTTCTTGTCTCTTTTGGGTCGGGCGTCAAAGTTGGGCGCGTGCAAGGCGCTTGCTGGGCGCGAAGCAGCCGTCCATGCGTGTTGCATGCAAGGTCGGCATGCAGGAGAATGCAGGAGAGCTGCAGCTACGCCGAACTTTCCACAAAACTATTGAGTGGATGCTCTTTCTGCGTGTTATTTTTTCTCTTGAAAGCAGAGACGGCCGGCAGATGCAGGGCGCGGAACTGGAACAGACCTCGACATTATCAGGCTGAACAAGCAAGCAAGGGCGGTTAAGGCCCCAAGGCAGCTGGCGCAGGAAGAGGAAAAGGCCCAAGTAACGGTCAAGGGAGTAAGAAGAAAAGCACTTGAGAAGAGGCGTGGTCTAGAACAAGGCTTGAGTTGATAGATCGTGGGAGAAAGGAAGAAAAAGAAAAAGGGAAAAAAGGACGACAGGAGGAAGCAAGGGCGCCCAACGTTCAGGTAACTTTTTGCACGCTGGGGCTTAGTGGCCTGTTGGCCAGGGGAAAGCCGACAAAAAGACCCAAGATTGAACCACACAGGAGAGAGCGCGTATGCAAAGCCACGGAGTATCGAAAACGACAGGCTACGAGATCGAGGACGATGCTCGCCTCGATATTCGGTCGCTTTCTCTACCGTCTCTCTCCCTCGTCGTAATTGAAGACGGCAAGCTGTAGATCCAGAACCGCCGTGTGGAATGTGTTTCGAGCAGATCGTTTCAGCCGATCTTCCAGCGGGTCGTGGGGCTCGTTACAGTGGATCCTTCAGCGGCTTCAGTGGGCTTGCCCGTTACACCACGACCTGCTCAGCTTCTTTTTCACTTCCTCCCTCCCCAACACCATGTCTTGGATGCTGCTTTCTTCTTTCCGCCGAATGTCTTCGTCACTTGTCACTCGTGTCTCGGATGTCTCAGAAGACCAAAACAGAGTGCTCCTTACTACGCACTCCTTAGCTCCCATATTCTGTAATGTCGTGTTCTTTAAGGCTGCCGTTGTGTGTGTGTGTCAAGCTGATTGTCTGCGAGAGTTTTGCTTACGCGCCGAGGAAAGCAGCATCCGAGGACTGGAAAGGACTTGGTAAACACTCGATAAAGTCACTGCTTGCGCAGCCCAGAGAGCCGCTACCGACGCTGAATAAGTTCGCCACTCGTACCTACCCTTTGCGGCCGTTCCTGCCCACTTCGTTGCCTTTTGTCTGTCGCTCTGTCGCTCCTGCTCTCTTTTTGCAACGCCCAACATCTGACTGCATTCTCCGAGAAGGTGCAGGCCGGCTGGACACGCACACACACACGACTAGGAAGCAAGCGCCGCTTTTTGTCAAAGAGGGGAAGCTGCTGGGGAAACTTTGCAGTACCAAAAACAGGCAAGAGCGACCAAGGCGCACCACAACGCTCGAGGTAGTATCGACAGCGAAATAGAAAACGACCCAAGCTGCGTCTGCATACCGCCATTCACAGCTCGCCTCTCTCTCGGATCCAGCCACTGGGCCCTGATCTTCCTTTTCCTGTTCTTTGCTTTTCCGTTTCTCCTCCGGTCATCCTTTATTTTTTTTTTGCCCTCGGCCAACATCTCTATTCTCCTTCCTACATCTTCGCCAAATTATCGGAATAAAACAGTATCTTTTCTCTCAACAATCCTTATCACGCCTGCATACTCTGTACCGCCTTTTGCCATTTTGTCCTCTTGTCATCCTGTCCTTCTGTCCTTGTGTTCGCGAACCGACGAGTGCACGGGCTTCCCAGAGCTCTCTCTTCGGCGAGATGACCCAGGCGCAGCTCGACAAGGCGAGTGGCAGCACCAGCTCCGGCGGAGAAGAAGACTGGCACTCAACACCTGCAAGCCCTGCTGCAATGTCGCCGGTCAACGGTTGTACAGACGACTCCGCGACAGCCAAAAAAGCAACAGAAAACGCCGGCGAGAAATCGTCGTCGCCGCAGAAAAAGGCGGTCGCAAAAACGATGCCCGCCACCGCTTCTTCTACCGCGGAAAGTGGAGAGAGGGGCTGCTGCTGGTTCTCGACCAGGGTCGGACGAACAGAGCGGCGAGAGCGAGCAGGGGTTGTCGAAAGAGCAGGGGGGCCCCAGCAGATTAGGGCAAGGCCCGCCTACGTCAATACCACCTTCTTCCGGGCCTGCCTCCGAATCGGGCGGCGGCGGCGGCAGCGGCGGTCACGACGATGCCTTTTCCGACATTGCGCTCGACGAGCAGTGGCAGTCTGTAGCGGCATCTTCGTGGCTGCCTCGGAGGCGTCGGAAGCTGCGCGCGTGTTCGCGACACCACCCATGCCCTCCACGCCGACAATGCCGCCATTGCCCGAACGGCCACGGGCTGCGCGCATCTCGACGGCGAGCATCCTGGCCAACGGCGGCGACAGCCCGTTTGCCGACGAAGAGACGACGACAGGCGGTGCAGGACCGTCTTCGTCCTCATCTTCAGCAGCGCAAGACACTCGATGCCACCGCCACTGCCGCCGCGCAACTCGATCGGCGCGTCCCCGTCCTTCCACTGCCACCAAAGCGGCGTGCCCAGCGTGGCCGGCCGATATCTCTCGCCTCGGTGATGGGCAGCGGCGTCTATGACAGCGGCACGGCATCGCCCTCCTCGTCGACCGCCTCGCCCCGTTCCTCCTCCTTCTTCTCGCCGAGCTACCTCAACCGCGCCTTGCCCAGACACCCACATCGGTTGTCAGCGGCAGTAGCCGTCCGCCCTCGTATGGTGGCTTCTTCTTCTCGTCGCCCTCGCATGTTGGCGGTGGTGGCGCTGATGGCGGCGGCAGCAACAACACAAGAACGCGGCCTCTGTCTTTGCCCATGGACGTGCCTCGCCCCCTGCGCCTGCAGCCAAGCCCGCGGGTGCGCAGCGGCACCGGTGCATCTACGCCGGGCGGCAGCAACGGTGGAGCACGTGCCTCTCCTACTGCTTCCGGAGGCGAGCAGCCAGAGTACGACATGGCGTGGCTGCGTGCACACCAGTCGGCTGCACGCATGGCCCGCCGCCGGCAGCGTGAGCAGCACATGGGCGCCCGACGAGCACAAGCGGTACTTGCAGCTGCTGGAGAGCCACGAGGGCGCCTTTGAGGTGCTGGCGTGCTTTTTGCAGCGCCTGGCCCGCGCCGAGAACGAGACGCTGGAGCCCGAGAACTTCCCCACGTCGTCTGCCGAGCAACAGCGCCAAAAGGAGGCTATGGAGTCGATGCGCCAGGAGACCGTGGAGGCGCTGACGCCCCTGCTCGCGTATGGGCCCTCGGACCCAACCCCACCGCCACCGCCGCTGTCGTCGTCGTCGTCGTCGTCTGCTGCAGCTCCAAAACACAAGGCCATTTCTGCGCCAGGCCACTCGATTGGCCTCCCACCCACACCACCGCTGTCGCCCCACCGCGGGACGTGCGTCGTGAGTCTGGCATGAGCAGCATCACAGAGACGAGTCTAGGCGGCGGCGGCGGCGGCGACAACGACGACAGCAGCAGCATCTTTGGTGTGCGGGCAACCGTGCGTCAACAGATACCTGGCGGTCATCGATGAAGCGGGCGTCGGCGCTCTTCAGTGGCTGGGGCGGCGCCAGCACCACCAACACGGCACCTGCGTCGACGACGCGGTTCTCGGGCGATTAGATGGCCGGCTCAGAGGACCAGGGCGTTTTTTTGTCAGCTGCTCATCTGCCTCGTCTTTTTACATCTTTGTCGTCTACATCCTCTGCTTTTTCCCCTCTTTTCCTCCTTTTCCTCTTGCGATCTCATGACAGGACTTTGGTTTGGGGGGCAACCTCTCCTGGCGTCTGGCTGGCTATGTGGCGTCTTATTGTATGTTTCTGGAGTATGATATTGGGCGTCTTGTGGATCTCGGGTTAAGCCCAGCTGCGGTCTGCCGCAAGACTTCTTTTAACGGGTCAGGAGCTTTTTAGAATCAGATACCATCACGAGATGCCATTTTTACAGGTTTCAATTTTAAGTTTAAAGTTTCGACTATACACTCTTCACGGGCATCAAGAATAAAAGGACACGGACTTTTAGTTGCAAATGGTATATCCACCTCTGAAGAGGGAAACGAGCCCGTGAGGCAGTCCTTTTTTATTTAAAAGGGGAAAAGGGGGGTTCAAGAAGCAATAGAAGGGCTGAGTGGGCTAAGTAAATAAAAGAAACTTTGAAAGGAACAAACGTCACGACCACCTGGAGGCCGACACTTGTAAAAGCGCGCTCGACTACTTTCAGGATGGACGAGGAGCGTGGTGGGTCATTACATTACGCTGAAGCACACAGTGCAAAGCGAAACAAAAAGACATACAGCCAGCGCTACATTTACTCGTGCTCCTCGACGTCGCCCTCCTCGACGCCGTACTCCTCCTCTCCTCATCGATACCAGCATCCTGGTACTGCTGGTACTCGGAGACCAGGTCGTTCATGTTGGACTCGGCCTCGGTGAACTCCATCTCGTCCATACCCTCGCCAGTGTACCAGTGAAGGAAGGCCTTGGCGACGGAACATGCAGTGAACTGCTCGCCGACACGCTTGAACAGCTCCTGGATGGCGGTCGAGTTGCCGATCAAACGTCGACGACATCTTGAGGCCGCGGGTGGATCGAGCAGAGGGCGGTCTGCACGTTGTTGGGGATCCACTCCACAAAGTAGGACGAGTTCTTGTTCTGCACGTTGCGCATCTGGTCCTCGACCTCCTTCATGGACACCTTGCCGCGGAAAATAGCACAGCAGGTCAGGTATCGGCCGTTGCGGAAGTCCGAGGCGGCCATGATGTTCTTGGGTCGAACATCTGCTGGGTGAGCTCCGGCACGGTGACGGCGCGGAACGAGTACGAGCCGCGGCTGGTCAGGGGGCAAAGCCGACCATGAAGAAGTGCAGACGGGGAAGGGCACCATGTTGACAGCCAGCTTGCGCAGATCCGAGTTGAGCTGGCCGGGGAAACGCAGGCACGTGGTAACGCCCGACATGACGGCCGAGACCAGGTGGTTCAGGTCGCCGTACGAGGGGTTCGGCAGCTTCAGGGTGCGCATGCAGATGTCGTATAGAGCCTCGTTGTCAATGCAAAAGGTCTCGTCCGAGTTCTCGACCAGCTGGTGGACGGACAGGGTGGCGTTGTAGGGCTCGACGACGGTGTCGGACACCTTGGGCGAGGGCACAACCGAGAAGGTGGCCATCATGCGGTCGGGGAACTCCTCGCGGATCTTGGAGATCAACAGGGTACCCATACCGGCACCGGTACCACCACCCAGGGAGTGGGTGATCTGGAAGCCCTGGAGGCAGTCGCAGCTCTCGGCCTCGCGACGGACAACGTCGAGGACCTGGTCGACCAGCTCCGCACCCTCGGTGTAGTGGCCCTTGGCCCAGTTGTTGCCAGCACCCGACTGGCCGAAGACGAAGTTGTCGGGGCGGAACAGCTGGCCAAAGGGGCCAGCGCGGACGGCGTCCATGGTGCCGGGCTCAAGATCGACAAGCACGGCGCGGGGCACGTACTTGTTGCCAGAGGCCTGTTGAGAGACGCAATGTCAGTGTGGTGTTCAAACTGGCTACGTTACGGGGTCCAGAGAAGACGAACCTCGTTGAAGTAGACGCTCAGACGCTCCAGCTGGAGGTCGGACGTGCCGTTGTACACGCCATTGTTGTCGAGGCCGTGCTCGCCTGAGATCTGCTGCCTGTTGAGTTGTTAGCCCGTCTGTTTTCGGTGGTTTCAGTGGTTTCGGTGGTTACTTTGCGTCTGGACGCGTATATCGTTTCGTTGAGAGCAGGCTGTCGAAAAGGGAGGACTGGGATATGCTTACCAGAAAGCAGCACCGATCTGGTTACCGCACTGGCCGGTCTGGAGGTGGACCTGTGGACGCGAAAAAGAGCAGGTTAGCAATTGCAAAGACTTGGGTCGACATCATTCCACGAAAATATGAGAAAAAATGAGGAGAAGCGACAAGACTCGGCAGATATGCGAGGTCTCACTGCCACGCTGCCGTTGAATTTGTGATGAATGTGTGGTGTGGTTTTTTATATGCGATGAGTGGGGAGGGGGGAAATTGGCCTGGGAGAAGGGCACTTCGGGGCCAAAGCACCGCCAGGGACAACAGGCACCGGGAGCACAACTAAAACAAACAAGCAGGGCACAACGCCAGCGAAGAAGCAGCTGGACATGCCAATCCGATCCGATCTCGAGATGCTCGGGTAGGCTCCGACACGGAAAGCCCAAACAGCAGCTTTGAGAGCGGCCGGGACGGCGTTGCACGCCAGCAGTCTCACGGCACGCAAAGAGACGGTGAAGGGAAGGGAAATTGGGGGTTTCCGGGGAGGAAGAGGAGCGAGGGAGGCTGTGATGCAGAGACAGGCCGTTGGGAGAGCAAAGTAAACACTTACAATCTCGCGCATGGTGACGGTTGGTGATGTGAATAGTCGAAAAGAGACGAATGTATGGGTATGGGTCGGGTGTGAAGAGGAAGGAAGAGAGAGAGTTTGAAGGAGTCTAGGATATTTTTTTGTTTGGAAAGGAAAAAGGGACGGAAAACACGATATTGGCAGAGAGAGCAAACCTGAGGTGGAGAAGAAAATAAGGAGGGAAAGGGTGGGAAATGAGCACGGGCCCGAAAAAATTAGTGTACGAATAACAGCAACAGGAGGGGAAGGTGGTGGGCGCCGAAATACAGTGGTTGCCTTTGCTGTTGCAGCGTGTCCCTCTCCTCTGGCCCAACAGTTCCTGCGGTGGGAAGGGCACAGACGGGAGATGCCAAATAGGGGCGAGAGGGGAAGGTGCGGTGTGGTGTGGTGGTTGGCGAGGTTGGTTGTTGCCTTTGCGGGCATGGGTGGACCCCTCCTTTCGCTCTTTCCTCACCGCCAGTATTTACGGAGTACTTTCAGGGGAAAGAGGTAGGCTCCAGGTTTTCCTTCCAGCGCCGGCCTCAGGCATAGGTGCATCCCAAGCGCGCCATGAACGGCTAGCGCGTCTTCCGGCCCTCATTTCCCTTGGCTCTGTTTACTCCCAGGCGCGTCTCAGTTTCGCCTCCTGGACCGTGCACCAGCTGCATTCCTGTTCCAGACTAGCGCGGGGCAACCGTGTCTAATGGCATATCTCTTACACGAATAAGCCGACCTCACTCCAACCGTCACCGCATTAACGCAGGCATCCCCAAGACGACTCGGGTCTTTTAGGACGTGAACTGCCCTCTCTCCATACTCCGTAGACTGCATGCCAAAAGTAGCAAAAACATAATGTCATTAATTCTATCAATGCTTCGGTTTGTGGGATGGGACGAGCCTGGCCAGCCGGCCACCGCCCTCGTCCGGCATCCATGACTCAAGATGTGAGTTTTGTCTTCCTCTAGCCGGCCATCAAAGCAGACAGTGAAGGAACACTTGACGAAAACAGCAGGGAGATAAAGAAGTAGAAAACTCAGAGTCGTACAGAGGAACTGTTCCGCTGGCCGCCTCTCTCTCCCTCTCTCTCCCTTGTTTTTGGTCTGTTTTTTTTCGGCCGCCAAAATGAAAACAGAAAGAAAAGAAGAATATCTGCTGTTGATGTCCAAGTCCGTTCCAATTTTTTGTGTCCCCTTCCTATGTGTGTCCCAAGAAAAGAAAGAAAAGAAAAGAATAAGAATGAAGCACAAACATCATGCAAGCCAGATGCAAACAAAAATGAGCAGACAGCAATACAGAAGCAAACACATGACAGAAAGGGGAAAAGAATTACAGTGCATGGTCACTTCTGTAACCACACCTCTCCTCTATGCAGGTCCGTGACAAATGAGAAAAACAAATGAAATCGACATAAAGGAAAAGGGAGAATAGGAAATGCGCTGGAACAAGACAGAGCTCTTTGTGTATATATGGCTCAACCCAGCAGCGGGCATCACGGTGTGGTTTCGTATCGTACATTGGGGGGTTTGGGTCGTGCCCCAAAGGGGTAAAAGAGGGTCGCGTGCACATAGGCACGTTGGCACAGCATTAGCTGACCGTCATCATCTGCAGCCTCTGGCTGACCCTATTCGTGGATGGAGACTCGAGTGCAGGCGAGCCGCGAGCGACCGAATTGCCACTGTGGCTCTTAGGCAGCCGCTTTGATGGCTCGACGGTCGGTAAACACGCGTGTAAAGGCGGGGCTACCGTCCTCGCAGCGGTTGAGGCGGTCATGCCGCGGCGTCACGGCCGGGCTCTGCGTAAAGAGCTCAGCACGGCGCACAATGTCGGACAACGTGTGGAAGAGGGTATTAGCACGCTTCAACAAGCTCCTGGAGCGTGTTTGTGTTAAAGAACAGCTCCGACGTCGACGACTGCTTGACACGGCGACTTTGCGGATCGGTGCCGAGGCGGAACGTTGCTGCTGCATCGCCTCCATGATGGACTCGATCATGGCACTGTCGGGCGTCTCGTTTGTGGTTGTGAACCGGTTGGGCGTCTGTGGCCGCCGCAGAGCTTCCTTGGCCTCGTGCCGCACAGGCGAGTGAGCCTTGTCTTCCACCTGTGGCCAGCCACCGCCGAAAATGTCGTCGTCCGGAGAAAAGACAGATCTGCGACGAGTATTGGGCCGCTCCCGCACAACAGCAGTCCTACTCATCTCTGGTGGAGAAGGCGTGCTCGGCGCCTGCGCAAAGTCGACGTGTCGAACGGGTCGTCTTCGTCGTCGTCAAAGCTGTCCCGGGTCTCGCTGTCGAGGGTCTCGCTGTCGAATCGGCTGCTCAAGTATTGCTCCTCGACGTTGGACACATCGAATTCAATCGATGCTCTGGGAACATCGCTGGCGCTCTCAACCGCTGAGGTCTTGGCCGGGGTGGCGGTGGAAGAGGCTGCTTCAGCCGCCAAATCAGGCCGCATCAGTCGTCCTGGCCGTCTTGGATGCCGTGGCCTCTGATGAAAGATCCTCGTCGGGCGAAGCAAGAGCAATGATATTCTCGGCCTCTTTCCACAGAGCAGGTGACTCGTCCACAATGTTGAGATCCGGGCATGGCGGCAGAGGCGCTTCAGTCCGTTTACCAGAAGCGAGAGCTCGCGGATCTGGCCAGAGTGTGCCTTGACTGTGGGCTGCGTAGCCTGGATCGAGGCGGGGACAATCATGGCAAAGGACGAGCCCGGGCCCTTGCTGGATCGAAGGGTGGAAGACTGGCCAAAAGCATGCTCCTCGTCAACATCAAAGCCGCTCAAGTCGTTGTCGTTCACTTCGTCATCGCCGTGGTTTGTGCCAAAGTCAAAAATCGTCGTCCCAGTCCTCACTGGCGTTCTTGGGCCCAGAGGAGGCCCAAGTGCCGAATTTGGACGTCGCTGGCTTAGCACCCTCCGTCACCGGATCGGCGTTCACGGGCACGCTCTGGCTTCTGACATGAGCAACCGCGGGGCCCTTCCGGTTGGCAGGCCGTCCATTCCTAAGGTCCAGCTCCTGCTTGCCGTGCACTGTCTTGGGCCGTGGCGAATGGCCATCACTGTCAATTTTATCCAGGTGCACGGTGGACTCGCTCCAGTCAAACAATGTGCTCCGAGGCCGCTCGTGTCCGCCTGCAATGAAACCATCGTGCTGGTTGGACGGGTCCAATCCTCCATTGCCACTGATGAGGCCGAGTGCAGGGCGCTGGTGCCGAGAAAAAGAAGAAGAAAGAGCCCAGTCCAGAGCCATTGCCAAACATCAGTCCGCCCATCTCGCGGAAGGAGTTTGTGGAGAGACCTCGACGGGGGCGAAAGATGATTCGTAACGCCACTGTCGTCGATGCGGGCCCAGTCATCATCGTCATCGTCGTCGTCTTCGAGGGACGCCTGCTGAAATCTACTTCGTGTACACTAGAAAAGTTGGCATCCCTTTCCGTGTCGGCTGTCGTCGGGGCGAGAATGCTGTTTGCCTCAGTGTCAACAAAGCCGTGGTGGTTGTTTTCAGGCTCAGGCTCGTAGTCCTCGTCAAAGTGGCGCATGACCGATGCAGGTGTCAGAGACCGCTCCTGTGTAGCAGGAATCGTCCTCATGGGGTCGAAAATCCTTCGTCTTCTTCCTCCATGATCCGAGTGTCACTGTCCCATGCCTGGCCCAGGATCTCCTGGATGGACAGGCGCTTCGCTTTGCCGTTGCCTGCTGTGCTCGGTGGCGATTCGTCAAACATGGACTCAATCGGCGTGTCTGTAGACCGAAGACGTGTGGAAGCTACAGTGCGAACCGAATCGAAGATCGTATCGCTCTTAAAGTCAGTGTCGTCATCGTCGCCCGACGAAGCAAAGCCACGCAGTTCCAGGTCCGAGCCAACCAGAGTGGAAGAACGCTCTTCGGATACATCCCGATTGCGTGGGACAAGAGGGAATGACCGGGGCAGAGTTGCAAAGCCCTGGTGCACAGGCACGTGGTTCTCCTTGTAGACAGCCGAACCGCCACTACTCGTTACGTTCGCTGCCAGTTGGCCCGAAGCACTTGAAGAAGATGCACCTAACGAGTCAAGTCGATGTTGAAGCTGGAGAGACGAGAAAGAGGGGGGAGGGGAGAAGATGAGTTGCGCTGGCGCTTTGGAACAGCGTGGGCATCTACATAAGACGCTTGTATCGGACTGCTCCTGCCCACCACAAGCCTGCTCTCGCTCCACGGCACCAGTGTGGTAGGGCTGTTTAAAAACACCTTCTACTGGCCTCCGCAGATGTAGGTCAGCAGGTGTCGTCGCACTGCGTGTCTGAAATGGCTGGTAGTGTGCCTGTGCCGAGGACGGGCGCGAGCCAGACACCGGGCAGAAACGTGACGCTTTCCTGAGGAAGGGACGTTGAGACCGTTAGGGTTAGGACCGTTGGGGCCAGCAGCAACAGCAGCGGCGGCGGCGAGCTTCTTGTTCATGCGGAGGCTGCCGGTCAGGCTTGCATTAGGCGGGTATTCGGTGCTTCGTTTCGGGCGGCGTTATACTGCCCGTTTTGGACATCCAGCTGGTCGGCGAGCTGAAGTTCATCGAGATTGAGCGCCTAGCCCGTTTTGATGGCGTGTCTTGCGGGGACGAGTTAGAGCCATTGGGCGACACTGACATGTCTTCGCTGTTTCCTTCAACTGTCTTCCGGTTCGTTCTGCTAGCGATGGAAGATTGGAAAGGCGAGCCAACGTAGCACTGGGAGGTGCTGGGGCTTGTGTGAGATATACTCGCGGCTGCTTCCCCCGCTGGACCTGGATCGTGCGAGATGGCAGGCTATAGTGCGTCCCACCAGGGCTGCTTTCACTGGAAAAGGGTGAGCTGCTGCCGCGGACAGGTGCCGCAGACCTTGTCAACCGGCCGTGGAAAAAAGACGACCACTTTGTCTGAAAAGATCCCTTTTGCTTCTGTTGTGGCTGCTGCGGTAATTGAAGCTCCTCGTCTTGGAAAGAAACTTGCTCCTGTTTGCCGTTGGCTCCGTCTTGGTCGTCCTGGTTATCAATTGGCGGCTCTGGGGTTTCGGCGCCCAGGCGGAAGACGGCCAGGCTTGGACGGGTCCGTTGGTCAAACGAAAAATTTCGCGTCAGCCGCATGCGAGGAGAAAGAGACTGATTCGTCCGGATACGGAACTTGGTGCAAGGTGGCCGAGCGCTGGTGACTTGTTGCCGGCCGGCGGAAGGTGGGCATCTGCGAGCGGGAGCCACGTCTCGAAAGAGATGTCGCAGCTGGTGGCTCTTGACCAGCGGTCGTCCGTTTCACCAGTTTGTTTCTGGATTGTTGCTGCTGTGGGGGTGTCGAGGATTGTTGAGACAGAATGGGTGCAGCGGAGCCCAGAGAAAAATTAAGAGAGAGGGAGTCGGGTCCCACACTGGAGCGTGGGCTCCCGTGTTGTGAAAGAGGTCGAATAGAAAGACGCCTAATCCAGGACCCATTTGAGGAAATGGAGTCTCGCGAGACTTCCGAGATTGGCGGTTGTATCCAGTCGCCTCTGTTGATGAGAGAGTGCCTGCGATTCCAACCGCTGGCAAAACCGCCGTGGGAGGAAGAGACGGCTGAGCGAGGAAGACTGGCCGTGGACGGAGGAGCTCCGGAAGTCTCTGACTGGGCAATCTGCGATGGGCGGGTCGAAGAAGAAGAGCAGTATTGCTGCTGCCGTTACTGACGTTGCGAGCTCGGTCATCGGCTGCCGTGGCCGCTGACGATGCCGAGACATAGCTGATAGACTTTGCCATTGGCCGTGATACTGGGGTCGAGACGCGCAATGGACGAGATGGGAGATGATGTGTCTCGGTCCAAGGAGTTGTTCAGGGTCGGGCGGGCAGACATCGGACGCTGGAGGCTCGGTTCGTTGGCAGGCTGTGCAAAGACAAGGCCGGTGGCAGCGGCCGCGACCGCTGTGCCAGTTCCAACAAGCTGGGGAGTGAGTGTTAGCTGCAATGTGCATGGGACTGGTTGGAAAAGTAAACAATCGACAAAATTGACAAAATTGAGCCACAACAAAAGGCCTGCTCGTCCGCAAAGACAAAAGAAAGCCTCCAGGCCCAGCAGTATTGCTTTGAACACGATCTGCTCGTGCTTTGCTCTACTAGGTAGCCTGGTGTTGCAAAAATATCGGTCATAGACGAAGTAGGTACATATTGAGAACTCGTATCGTGCCAGCATCGAAAGCAGAAGGCATTGGAAGCAGGCAATAGATTCCAATAAACAGTCACCGTGCATCACGGCATCTGGCATCTGATATCTGTCTCCAGAACCGCCTGTCACTGGTACTTACGCTTGGCACGGCCTGCATCTGACAGCTCCCCGAGACTACGAGCACGGGGCAGACCGAACAGACGCTACGGCCCTGGGAGGCGGTGCTCGTGAGGAGGAGGCAGGCACTCGGTTGAGATATCGTCGTTTGCATTGTCCACATGACATTGCGGATTCGTAACGAAAGGGGGGAGGAGAGTGCGTTCGGGATTGGTGGTTGTGAAGTGTCGTATATCGTCAGCGTGTATGTCACGCTTTTCATCGTCGTCGTCTTCGTGTTTGTCGTTGCAGCCCCTGGGATGGGGAAAGGGGAGAGGCCGGGAACGAAAAGACCGATGAAGGGCGACGACAGACAGCGGGCAAGCGAGCGTTAAGGCGAGGAAAGGAAAAAAGGCACCAATACAGATCGTCGGCGACTCGCGTGTGGTCCTGTCTCCAGTTTTCCAAGACCGGCCGGAACTATGGTGCAATGTCGAATTTGCCCAGTTAGTGGGAAGCTACCACCATCGACACGCGAACGGGAGACGGGCAAAGGAGAGGATGGCAAAGAAGAGAACGGGAAAGCGAGAAACAGTAAACAAGAGAAACAAGAGAAAGACACCAGGAAAACAGAATAAAGATGCAGAAACGCAAAGCGCAGGAAGGGAGGAAGAAAAAAAACTGGGATGCTTGAGAGGGGACAGACGGAACTGGACTGGCCCAGAAACGAGAAACGCGCCTTGTCTCTTTTTGGGGTACCTGCGAGCGATTGATTGACACGAGACCGAGTACCATGCCGGCCCATGCCAGCCGTGGATAGAAATTGGGGGTTTGTGCTTACAGCTAGTGAGTTTTGGCTGCTCCGTTGGCAGTGTTGACAGGCCTGGCAGTGACCGCCAACTGTGCAACAAGTGCTGGGCAATCTCCTGAGTCCTGGCACACGCGGGCGGTCTTGGGTGGTTTCGGCAGCGCGTTGGCGTGTTCAATTGCGAGCAGTTGGCGCGGTGGACTTTGGATTCCCCGTAATAGTGTTTATTAGTGACGGTGGAGCAGGGAGGGTTAGAGGGTGAAGGGGGCGTGTGCCTCTGTCTGTGTCTGTGTGAGTGGGCGGCACCGGGCAGGGTGTGGGCGGGAGGGTGTGAGAGATGGCGAAAGGAAGAAGACGCAAGGACAAAAAGACTGGCGGGATTGTTGTTATGAATTGGCATTTAGTGTCGCGAGGGTGTAGCTGCCAGGTTGAGCGGGGCGGAGGACGGGAGAGTGGAAAGTGTCTGCTGGCGGGTGAGGCAAGACGAGATAAGATGCAAAGAGCAAGGAACGGAGAAAGGAGAAAAGAAAGAGAGAGAGAAGAGAGAAGAGAGAGAAGGGTCGGGCTTGGATTGCACGTGGATTGGCTGCTGCAGTGGACAGGAGCCTGCCTAAAGTAAATAATGAAGAAGAAAAGGCAAGCAGGCGCTTGCAGCCCAGACCAGCCTGAACCGTGGACAGGCGTTGGCAGGCGTTGAGGCCGTGGGGTCGGTTGTGTAGCCCAGAAGCAGAAGACAGGAGGAAATGAGGCCAAGAAAGACGTAACGGGGGACAGACGAGATGGGATGGGGCGGACAGAGCAGATTTGTTGCTGTACCCGATGAAGAAGAACCTTTCCTGGAGGAAGGACCTACCGTGGCGTTCCTTCCTTCTCAGCCAAACAAGCGCGATGCACGAGGCAGGCACGCTGGGGCAGCGCCTTCTGGGCCAGTCGTCTGCAGACTCAAATGGCAGGAGTCCTTTTCTACGACGCGATCCTATGTCTCTCCGTACTCAGTACATTTTGCATGCAAGATGTCTCCGTTTTGGAACTCTCTTCATTTCTATTTTTTTCTCCGACTCTCCCTCGCGCCATTCATTGCCTTCCTGTCCCTTTGTCGTGCAGAGCTTCATTTTCAGACGGCAGCACAGCGGGCCCTGCCTGCAGCATGCAGGTCCCAGCCTTTGCATGCTGCAGCCCTTTTTTTTTCTTTTTCTTTTTCTTTTTTTTTATATTTTCTGCGTATCTTACCACCTTAATTTTCAATCTTACCGCCGGCCCTTACAACTGGCAGATGGAGATTGAAGACGCCAACCCACAAGACAACAGACGGTATGCTGTCATTTCAGGCCTGGGCCAGGCCCCGTCGACACGAAACCCGTAGCGGTCCTTTTTTCGCAGCAAGTGGGCTCTTTTATTTCCGTTTTCTGCTTCTACCAGATCGATCTTCGCGGTGGAAATCGGCCAAGACACAGCAGGCAGGCCCGCCCATGGGCACCTCACCCTCGTCGACCTTTCTTCAGGGAGGCCAATCAAACCGTCCCAGAGAAGGTTAGAAAACGGACGCGCCAACGCAAATTTTCACGTTACCTTTTTTCTCACTCGTGTTATTTTCGTCATGCATGTGGCCCCCGTTTTCTAATTATCGCATGCCACATGCACGTCGTCTCAGAGCGCGTTCTGCCCGAGCCAAATTCATCTTTGTCAAATTGGCAGTTTGCTGTCACGAACGAATGGAAACAGAGCAAGACGGACGACTGTTGACGTGGATAATATCAGAACGAAAACCGGAAGAAAGAAGAGAAAGGACAGAAAAAGGCGAGCTGCCTGTCCCGGAACAAGCCCCTGCAATTTATTCCAGGCGAAGCGATGGCACCGGCTGGTGGCCTGGCGTCCAGGCAGCGTTGGAGACAGACGACAGACCGGTCGTCAGCAGCCTTGCATGGGGCCTGAGACATGCGGGGAATGCCAGCGGCAGTCACAGACAACGATGCTTGCTGTGCAATGAGTCCCAATATATTTTATTTACTTGCCTCCGAAGACAACGCAACAGAGTCAACGGCGGCCGTGTTTCGAGGTGAAATCGTCTTCGTTTCTTTTCTTCGTTTCATTGCCTTTCTTGATCTGCTTCTTTCTGCCCGTCAATTTTGTGCCCGAGACAGCGCCTCCTCCTTTCTTCCTCTTTTCTGCCCGTCAATATTTGTGCCCGAGGGGACAGCCCTCCTCCGTTTCTTCCTCTTTCTGCCTTACTTTTTCTACCTTATTGCTGAGGCAAACGGCAGGCCAAGTTGCATCTGGATCCCATAGTATCACCGCACGAAAACAAGCCCTGCCCACTTGCAATGCTGACTGAACCTTGGCAAGCACAGGATTGAAGCTTCCTCATGTCTTGCCTGTATTTTGTTTCCTTCTGCCCTCTTAGGCTCTCCCTTCCTTCGATGCACTCCCATGCCTCTGCCCAGGCCCTTTGTCCCAGGCACAGTCAGCCCGTGCACGGTGAACATGAACGTACGAGAGAAGCCAGATGTGCTGCACACCCGGCCAATATCGGCGCTTGGAATATATGCCCTTTCCGAGGTCTAAACTCTCCTTTAGGTACGACCCCCCTATTTCGGTACACATATCTTACGTATATTCCAGGTGACAAGGCACGAGGCGAGGCGCCCAACACGAGCCAGGGAAAATGCTGATACCATAGCCGTACCAGACATGAAAGCTCCACGGGAGACAGGAAGAAAAGAAAAAGAAAAAACTCTGCCGTCCGCCCCTAATTGATCCTGAGTGCGGCATTTTGTGTGGAACGGACGTTCCGGTCCCCCCCCCCCCTCCGGTGCTCATATGGTGGGACAAACTGGCAGTTTCAAGACACTACAGCACAGACGCAATTAAAAGGAAACAAAGGGAAACAAAACAAATCGACCCAAAGGGAAACAAAGGGAAACAAAGGGAAACAAAGGGAAACAAAGGGAAACAAAGGGAAACAAGATGTCTCTATGGGTTTGTCGATTTAATCCTACCCTTAATAGCAGAAACGCAAAAACAAAACAATTCCCGGTTTCCCCACCTTTTTTTTGTATCCTTCGGGACAACCCTCGTTTTTGTTGTTGGTCTGTTTTGTCGATGCGTGCAAACCCTCAAAGCCCCGGCGGAAAACTTTTCTATGGCGGCTTCTTTGGGTTTTTCCTCCTGTTTGCTTTTCTTTAACCCGTGGTGGCAAGGAACAGAAATAAGACAGGACACCCTTCCCCTGCCCAAAAAAAAAGGCCGGAAGTGCATAGGGGCATTAAAAAACTGCGGCTGTAAAACGGAGCAAACGCACGGGAAAGTTTGACGCGGCAAAAATACATAGTAAAAACCAAAGAACGAAACCCCCAGCTCGCGCAGCCCAACCCCTTTAAAACGAAACCCCTTTTTCCCCCCCACTTTGGAAGTCCGCCTTTTGCTACCCTTTACCTATGCGTTATTACCTACCCTCTGGTTCCCCGGAATTTTCTGTTTTGTCTGTCTTTTGAGAGGTGGCAGGGTCAAAATAGCAGCCAAAAATTGAAAATCGCGTCTCGTTCGCGGATCGATAAAAGAATAGGCGAATAATACGCGCCATTGACTCTGAGATGAACGACAACTAGGCCGCGAACAAAGAGGCCACTTTCCAAATGCAGACCGTTGAAAACAAACAAAACAAACAAACAAATACAACAAGAGCACAACCGAGCGTCGTGTGGTCAGTTGTTCACCGGCCTGAAAAAGCGGCCGGGCGGCCGGCCAGAGCGGCCGCAGATCAAGACAGCCTCACCTCCACTACGCATGCTACCCAGGTATTGGGCCTTACTGCAGGAGTAGGTAACGGACACGGAGTATTAATACGGAGTACGGAGTACATACGTCGTAGACACTGCTCTTGCTTGGGGCTTTGCTGCTCTCGAGCCTGTTGCGTAGGATAACAACAATCAATCTTATACAAAAGACTGTGTATTTTTATGGGCAACTGATCTATGGAAAAGTCCGCGTCGTGTGCCAGCTTCTGAAAACAGTCAAGGCTGGCTCTGCCAACAGACAGCTCACAGACAGCGGTCCATCAATCATTTTCACCGCTGTTTGACGAAATTTGTGACAACCAAAAGGGGCCAGCTGAAAAGTCTAGAAGACGCGTGGAAGCTCTCTCTCGGCCTTTACTCAAGGCCTTGCCCTTTTTGCAATTTCATCACATTTTCATTTTGTGACGTGTTTCCAATCTTTACCAATTCCTTCCATGACACACGAAGCTTGCCGCACCGCCTTGGCGAGGGGCTTGCCCAGGACCCTGTTGCAGGAAGGTAATTGATATTGCTCTTGGATCTTCTACACTGAACGTGACTCCCTTTCCTTATTTTCATGACTTCTGCAGCTTGAAGCCAGCCTCCTCTTGTAGGGTAGCCAGTAAAATCCTCTCTCAGCTGCTTCTCTCCCTCTCCTTTTCCTAATCTTACACCGCTTTTTTACGGGGCGTAATCTCTCATTCCTCGTTTATTTTCTCTTTCCCTTCTCCCCATTTGACCGTCCTGTTACTCAGTTGCAAGGCCTATCCCGCGTCCAGTGAAACACAGCGCCCCTCTCGGCTGGCAGTTCCGTCGGCCTGTGTCGGCAGACACGTCGCATGTCCAGCTTCTTTTTTCGTCTTTCTCAATATTGACCTGCAGCAGCTGGGCTTTGCATGTGGACGCCGATATGCAAGCAGCACACCCTCTTCCGGCAACTCATTGTCTTTGGCCTCTCTAAATACCCTCGTCGTTTCTTGACTTTCCGCCGAGGGAGAAACAATGTTCTTTGTCCACTGCTCCGGCCATTGTTGCACAGCCGTTGACGGCCGAACTCGCATCAGAGGGCCTGCTCTTTATATATTTCACCATGCTTCTGTTTTGACGCCTCGGCTACACAAGAGATATATTACACCGGATGGCCTTTTTTGTTATTTCTGTCCCTTTTTAACTATCTGCATCTCTCCTTTCCATCAATAAAAGGCAACGTGAATATTGATCACCCCCCTTGTACCACCTGTTTATCCTACAAGCAGGAAGCAGGTACAGAGTCTGCCCGGAGTACAAATCTATTGTATAACTTGGCACAGTGTCCAACGGCACACAGCAGGAAATCCAACAGCAGCTGGATGTCGTCAGCAAGATGCATGCTGAATATCATACTTGTATTCGACAACCAAAAACAGCTACCCTGGTTGTGCTTTTGATTTTTCAGCTTCACTAATGTCGAAAATCCTGCCCGCTTCCGGTTTAGTGGTAAGAAAAAGAAGAAAAAAACCGCTGAAGACGACAAGGGTCTGGTCTGGCTGTCACGGCCCGGTCTTTGCCTGTCGTTCTGTCCGAGCTGTCCTTGCCATCCTCCATAATTTAATAAGATGCTCGTAAACACATTAAAAAACCCGTTTGACTCGCCGAGCAAGGACGGCAATCAAGCTTTCTGTAACTGAGGCTCGTGATGTGTTTGCGGAATATTGTGAGGGGTTTTGGTCTGCTTTCCTCGCTCCCCTCGCTTCCTTGGCTCAGCTTCAGCTGCTCTTGCAAGTTCCTCGCGTCAAAACTATTGCTTTTCGGTGCCCATTTTGCCCACCATCCGCAGCTCAAAGAGGTCCCGCGCCCAGCAGAAACAACCCGGGGATTTTCTAGGCGTGCATCTAGATACTAGGCTGCTCTCCACCCCCCAAAATCGCTTGGCTTCTCCTGCTTTTTGCATCCTTCGCCTTTCTTCGCGTTCGGGAGTTTCTGAGCAACTCTCGGGATTTCACGTCTCATTGGCTGATCCCCGGCCTTCTCCTCACCAACAAAAAGGCCCTCTTTGCAAGGATACGCCCTGGTCCGATGCCCGGCCGCTGGACATAATGCCTCCTCTCCGTAGGTTTCCATGTAAGATGTTATCTTACAAGTACGGGGACGGGCACGTTACAAAAGGCAAAAGGATCCAGAACAAAAGCAGAAGCTCGTAATGGCGAATGGCTTCTGTAAAGGACGGCGTCAGCAGGACAATGGTTTCGCAAACGTGCATTGGGCTTTCGCAGTGTAGGAGATCAGGCCATTTCCCTCAGGCGTGCCATTCCTCTAGCTGTTTCCCGTAAGATAAGATACATGTTATGGAGTAGTCTAGCAGCTGGGACCTCGAAGATTCAAGGGTCAGGTCTATTGACAAGGGCCGTTTTTGGAAGCTTATGCCGGAGTCGCCGTAGAAGAGAATTGAAGATGGAGAGAAAAGGAAAAAGAAGAAAAGGGGAGAGCGTATCTTATCTCAGTACGGAATACAGGAAGGAGACATATAGGTGCAATGCCACACAAAGCACGCTGTGCCCTTTCGGTCGGGCGCCTGATAGGATCTGCAACCAGCTCCGTGGACGCTATCAGAAATGTTGCGAGTATGAAACTCGTATTACATGCATATTGGATAGGACACGCCCATCGTACCTCTTCACTTTGTTTTCTGCCCTGTTATCCCATTAACTACTCGTATTGATGTCCAATGCAGGTCCATCCCTGTTCTGTCAATCTTTTCTTCTTACTCTTTTTATATATACTTTTGTCTTTTTGCCCCTCGTCTCATTCTCGAGGATCATCGGACAGGAGCTGCTCATTGGTGCATGTTTTACGACGCTACCGCCGTGGTTGCAAGGCAAGGCGCGAATAGGGCGTTTGGGGGCGTGTCTGATAAAAGGAAGTGAATGAGGAGTGAGACTTATTATTGGGAGAGTTTTTTTCCTCCCATGGTCCTGCGGGCTTACGACGTCAGCCAGTATCCTTCCAAACGCATGGGCTTCTACAAATACGAGTAGTTATTGTTTCGGCAGGCTAGGAAAAAAAGGGAAGGAAAAAAACTTTACCGATCAGCACCACGTCTGAGAAAGTAAAGCTCCCCTGGTCTGCCCAGACCTAGAAATCAAAAGCGGGCACCTCTTTTCAGCCCTCGTTTGCCCTGCGATGTTGTTGCCGCAATAGTCTAGCGTATTGACAAGAAAAACCAAGATTGTAGGATGGTATACTCCGTATATCTCACGCAACACACATCCCAGGACCACGTCGATCAAGGGACCGAGAAGAGAGAGAGAGAGAGAGAGAGTTCAGAAAAATGAGGCCAACGGCCACGAGTCTTTCCATACCCGGGAACTGTGCCGTTGGCTGTATAAAGGCCCCCACTTTCGGTGAACAAATCGTTTACTAAGAGGCACAAGAAGCCAGAGTGATTGCATAGCAGTAACGAGTGATAGAACAGAGAATAGGTCCTTGCTGAAATTTTCTTCGCTGACCGTCGAGGTGAGATTTTTGTCAAAACAGGGTTGTGTCACAGGTCGGGCCCGTGGCCCAGTGCCAAGTTCTCCTGCAGGATGTATGAATGGAAGGGATCCTGCAATACTCCTGGCAGGATGCTGTGTCCAACAGCTGCCTATCCGTGCTTGTATGCCTCGCCATGATGTTGTGCACATAGCAGACGGAAGATTAGTGGTCTCGCTGTTGACCCGTTGTCTGTTGTGATTTCCGTGCTCGCATCCTCAGTCTCTTTAAGACATAAATCTAGATTTATATAGGCTGCGAATCAAAGGGACCTTTTTTTTAAAAAAAAAAAAAAACATGGGAAAATACAGGGGTAAATAAAAAGGACGTATTATATCTGACTGCATTACAACAACGAAAACACCGTCGGAAGCCTTTGGATGCTGCCAACCGGGGCGTTATTTGCGTTCTCGCTGAGCAAATCTGAAAAACGATAATGGTTATTAAAAATGGACTGACTCGTGGCTACAGGAGAAACAAGTGGCCAATATACGAGGGTCAACATGGCACGAGATATTGAAACGAAAATGATGTTGTTGGGGACAAAAACGCAGAAACGAAAACAAAAACCGAAAATGGAGACCGAACAATGGAATAACAGAAACATATAAAAACATGACAACATATAAAAACATAACAACCACAGATCATAACTGATACACGGCATCGGGACATTATCCGAAGGCGTTTCTCGGGCACAACGTATGATGGCTAAATGCCTACAACGAAACGACAAGATGCAACTGGCCAGTCTGCCTCTGGTATGCTTAATTGCCTATTGTCAATCCCTCTCTCGATATTCCCCCGTGTGCCACCGTCTGCTGCTATTCGTTCTGGAGACGGCTTGCACCCTTCTTTCAAACTGCCCTCCATCTTCGGTTTCTTTAACCCTTGACGGAAAGCCGCTCGAATGGCAAGGTGGTTCTCTTGGACCTACCATTGCCGGCTGTCATGTCGTCGAACAGCATGGACGGTGAACAGGATAGTATGAACATGTCCCGTTCCCCCCTTCCTTTTTCCTTGCTCTTTTTCTCGTTTTCTTCTTTTTATCCCATCTTGCCTCATATCCAGTACGAAATACACTGTGAAATAATATGCTCTCGCATGCCTGTGCGAGCCCATTGGCTGGGGTTGACGTCCGGAATCGTCAAAACGACGTGGTCGTGGAGGCGCGAAGTTCCCATAAGAGCGCTATATTACAGGAAACGGCACGCCCCCATTGGCCAGCCACGCGACACGGTTTCAACGACAACCCCTGCTCCTTCCCTGTTCGTCGAGAGAAAAAAGAAGGCAGTTGCGGATGGCTACCACAAGCTCGTCCCAAAAAAGTACAGAAAGCACCATAACCCCTCTAAGCATGCGCAGACGACCGCGCCTTCCCTGCGCCGTTTCTGTTGGCGTCGTGTCATCTCCGAAGGCGTGCGGCATGCCAGGGAAAGAACTAAAGTGCACTCCGTTGACAAGGGCAGGGGCAGATCAAAGTACGTATGTAAGATGACTTTTGACGGAGCAGGTAACACACAAAGACGAGCAGGCTTGCAAAGTGTCTGTGTCTTTACATTGTCTCTACCCGTTGGCCAACAGTTTGTCTCTCAAGCCGATCGTACCTGCCTTGTGTCATGCTGTGCTGCAAGGAAAGAGGCGGGCGTTGTTTCCCTCTGAGACGGGACCCTGTTGGGAAGGAGCCTCGGGATGAGAAAGAAGGGGAAGGCACGAAACGGAGCATCTCCACTCGAACCAGAGGGGAGAAAACGACAAAACGTCCAAAGAGAGCAAAGAGAGGTGGAATAAAAGAAAAAAAAAGTACGTCTAGAAAAGAGGGGAAACATGCGTGGGAAAGCATCTCCACTGCCTCATATCTGTCCTGCATTCAATTAATCCAGTCTCCACATCCCGGGAAGATATTGACACCCCAAACGCCGGAAGTGCAGACCAGCCTGCAGCTATTTCATCTCCAGGCAGGGGCTTCCCGTCTTTTGGTGAGAGCAATGAGAGGGGCGAGAGAGGTGAGAGGTGTGAGCAGCCAGGCGATGTGATACGCCGGGAAGGGACTGGACAGGGACAAAACGCCCTGAAGACCCCCTAGGCGGCTAAATTGGGCAGCTACATAGGACTCTGGGCATCAATCACTAAATAGCCAGCAAGGCCTGGATTTGAGCAGTGGACATAGCCTGGAATAGGCCTAACAGGGCATGTTCAGGCGCTAGCAGATGCTGCGCCATAGCGGACTGTGGGGTTAAAGCACTGAAGCACTTAGCACTGTACTATCACTGCACATCACGTGCTAAGATCGAAAAACTTCATCAACCACCAACGACTGGCAGATACAGCTCCTGTGAGAGGAAGAAGACGATACCTCCCCTCCACGCCAGCGCAACGATACCCCTTCACCGAAGCACGCACGTACCGCAATCATTATTTGACCGCAGCGATGGAGACCGAGATCCGGGCCCTGATCCCGAACATCGACCCGGTCGTGTCCGAGTACTCCGTGGGCTACCTGACCCATGCCTCGACGGCCTGGTCCGGCGAGGACGAGGAGGAGACCGGCGGCGACGGCAGTTCGTCGGCCCCTCTGGCTGACGCCGCGGCCGCCGTGACGGAGCTGCTGCTCTCGGCGTCGGGCGAGTCGAGCAACGCGGCCGTGCGCGAGCGCATCGGCAAGCTCGTGAGCAAGTGGGTCCAGAAGTACGCCGAGGCGGCAGCCGGCCCCGGCGGCGCGGGCGGCGCGGGCGCGTCGTCGGCGGTGCGCCGGCTGGACCAGACGATCCAGGTCAGCGCACAGCGCAACATGTCGTCGACGCTGGCCGTGTCCATGGGCGGCGTGGACCTCGAGTCGGCCAACACGCGCAAGGTCGAGTCCAAGGTGGACAAGAAGAAGCTGGAGAAGGCCGAGCGCAAGATCGCCGCCAAGCAGAACAAGAAGACGTTCAAGACGGTCGAGTACGAGGCATCGCGCCTGCTCAACCAGCCCGACGCCGCCCAGTCGTACGAGGAGTTCTACATGGCCGTCAACCCGCTGCAGCTCGGCAACTCGGCGGCCGGCAAGCCCAAGGACATCAAGCTGGACAACATCGACGTCAACATTGCCGGCACGCGCATCCTCACCGACACCAACCTGTCACTCTCGTACGGCCACCGCTACGGCCTCGTCGGTAACAACGGTGTCGGCAAGTCCACGCTGCTGCGTGCCCTGTCGCGCCGTGAGCTGCCTGTGCCCACGCACATTTCAATTCTGCACGTTGAGCAGGAGATCACAGGCGACGACACGTCCGCGTTACAAGCGGTGCTCGACGCCGATGTCTGGCGCAAGTTCCTCCTCAAGGAGCAGGGCGAGATCACCGAGGGCCTCGCGGCCATCGAGGCGCAGCGGTCGTCCCTGGCCGACACGTCTGCAGACGCCACGCGCCTGGACCGCGAGCGCGAGGCTCTCGACCAGCGCCTCGGCGATGTCCAGGGCAAGCTGTCCGAGATGGAGTCCGATAAGGCCGAGTCGCGCGCCGCCAGCATCCTGGCCGGCCTGGGCTTCTCGGCCGAGCGCCAGCAGTATGCCACAAAGACGTTTTCCGGTGGTTGGCGCATGCGTCTCGCGCTGGCGCGTGCCCTCTTCTGCGAGCCCGACCTGCTGCTGCTCGACGAGCCGTCCAACATGCTGGATGTGCCGTCTATTACCTTCTTGTCCAACTACCTCCAGGGCTACCCGAGCACCGTGCTCGTCGTCTCCCACGACCGTGCGTTCCTCAACGAGGTGGCCACGGACATTATCCACCAGCACTCGGAGCGTCTCGACTACTACCGCGGCGCCAACTTTGACACGTTCTACGCCACGCGCGAGGAGCGCAAGAAGACGGCCCGCCGCGAGTACGAGAACCAGATGGCCGTCCGCGCCCATCTGCAGGCCTTTATTGACAAGTTCCGCTACAACGCCGCCAAGTCCTCCGAGGCCCAGTCGCGTATCAAGAAGCTCGAGCGCATGCCCGTGCTCGAGCCCCCCGAGACCGAGTACAGCGTCCACTTCCGCTTCCCGCCCGTCGAGAAGCTGTCGCCGCCGATTGTCCAGCTGTCCGGCGTGACGTTTGGCTACAGCGCCGACAAGGTGCTGCTGCGCAACGTCGATCTCGACGTCCAGCTCGACTCGCGGATCGGCATCGTCGGTCCCAACGGTGCCGGTAAGACGACTGTGCTCAAGCTGCTGACCGGCCGCCTGCAGCCGCTGTCGGGCATCATGTCCATGCACCCGCGTCTGCGCGTCGGCTTCTTCGCCCAGCACCACGTCGACGCTCTCGATTTGACCATGTCGGCCGTGTCCTTTATGGCCAAGATGTACCCGGGCACCACCGACGAGGACTACCGTCGCCAGCTCGGTGCTTTCGGTATCACGGGCACCACGGGCCTGCAGAAGATGGCCGTGCTGTCTGGTGGTCAAAAGTCGCGTGTGGCGTTTGCCTGCCTAGCATTGACCAACCCGCACATTCTCGTGCTCGACGAGCCGTCCAACCATCTTGATATCGAAGCCATGGACGCGCTGTCCGACGCGCTGAACGTGTTTGAGGGCGGCGTGCTCATGGTCAGTCACGACGTGACCATGCTGCAGACCGTCTGCAAGAGTCTGTGGGTGTGCGACGGCGGCACTGTCGAGAAGTTTGATGGTGACGTGCAGCAGTACAAGAAGCGTATTGCAGCACAGGCCAACGCAGCAGGTGTGGTGCAGGCCCATTAAGAGGTGCTTGTGCTGTGCTTGTGCGATCACATACCATATCTAGAAGTTTAATACAACGACTATTGCATCTGATGCATGTACGCTCTACTTTATTTTGTTCATGTAAATTATGCAACTATTGAAAAAAAAATATCATAATATGACTTGATTGGGGGGGAAGCGACTTTCTTTTCGTTTTGGGTTGCTTCATACTTTTATTTTATTTTGTTTATTTATTCAAAAAGGGAAAAAGGAAAAAATTATCATGTATATATGTATATATGACGGTGTAAACGCTGTGCCGAATTACCGTGATCCTGTACGACTTCCTGTCCTTGGAGGAAGTTATATAATTGATCGTGTGGTAAAAAGGTCTTGATCCTTCTAAGAATCTATCTACATACAAACTCTACACGAAACCATTCCATATACCAGCTCCTGACATTAACCCCTTGATCTGTAGGCAAGCCAGGGCTAGCGTTGCGGCGGCACCGCTACAGACATCCGATCGGAAGTGTTAGACTAGTCATGTTAGTCACGTGGGCACGTCTTGCTAGGCGGTGCGGTGGCCTCTTGGTGGTACTCTCGCTGCCATCATACCGACAATATATATATATATATATATTTTTTAAGAAAAAAAGAAACCATTAGCAGCTACTTGTACTAGTCTATCTTAATTCATCTTGTCCAAGAGCAGATTTTGTTTCTTTACAGCATATCTTTAAACCGAGTTCGACTTTCGTTCATGTCTTCTTGATCTATCCTGTGCATTGAGTCACAAGCATGAGACACGTCCAAAAAGTATTGTAGTTGTGCCGAGACATGATCACCGCACGATGAACACTGGTAATGAAAGACTTGAATTGAAGTAATAGTAACAAATAAAATACCGTGGTCGAAGTGCTTGTGGCAAACAACTCTCTTGAAAAGCAAAGACTAAGAATAAACAGCAACACAATTAAAAAAAAGGTTGCGGCGAGGGACCGACGGCCGTCACGAAGAAGCCAGTGCGGTATTGCTTCCCTCCCGTACCATTTGTACCCCCCCTGAATCTCAAATGAGTATAACTTTTGAATACGATCCCGAATCCTCCAATTTTTGAAAAGGGGTAACGAAAAATTGTTGCAAAAACAAGCAGCCAAAACAGAAACGAGTAAAGGGAAACAATAGAACTGAATCTAGTTTTTCCCTTACTGCCCGAGGGCCATCTTCTTCCAGTGGTCACGCTCCGCCTCCAGCTTGGCAATCTTCTCCTCAAGCTCCTCCACACGCATCGCCTTGCGCTCACGGGACTTCCGTGCGGCAAGGGTGTTGCGAGCCCGCTTCATGGCGATGATGTCCGAGGGGTCATCGACGATGATAGGGGCAGAGGCTTCTCCCGGCGTCGGGAAGCATTGACGCCGGCTGAGGTAGAGTGCCTGTGCTGGGAGGTGGAGGGGGAACGGGAGTGACCTGACTTGCGGCGGCTGGGGGTCGTCTCCGACTCTTCGATCTCATCAAGAGGCTGCGATGCGGGCGATGCCGAAACAGCGCCGGCCACGGAGCCTGTTGCAATCGGGACGGCTGTATCCTGAGGGAACAGCGGGAACCACGCGTCGTGGCCCGCAGCCTCAAAATCGTTGCCGCCAAAGTTGGGCGAAACATCAAAGCCATCGCCATAAGGAGAGTCGTTGAAGTCCGACGGAGAAGTCAAGGACGTGAGAGCGGCCGAGTTGGGTGCCGACATGAAGGGGTCCTGCAGGAGCAGGTCCGTCGGCGACACCGTGCCCAGGTTGCTCGCGGAGCTGCTGGACACACTCGAGTTCAGATCATAGCTGGCTGCCATGGCGGGCGACGAGAACGCTGCACCGTCAAAGGACATAGCCGAGTAATCACCGAGGCCTTGCAGGTCTGTGGAAGGAAATTGTAAGCTTTCTGTCTGTGGATGTACAGGAGAAAAAGACACGAGAGACACGGGAGAGAGAATGCGTAGGATATGTACCTTCAAGAACCATCTTCTTGGTAATCTGCGGAACGCCACCAGTACTGTGGGGAAACGGCGGGACAGGAGGCCGGACCGAAACCTGCTTGTTCAGAGCAACAGTGGAGGATGGCGCAGACGATGCGTAAAAGTGATTCTGCGGGGAAGGGGAAGAGGGAAACCGATTGGGGAAAGCCGTAGTAGACGTAATGCTAGGGCCTGCAGCGAACTGGAGGTGGGCAACACGCGGGTTCTGCAGAGAAGGCGAGACAGAAGCAGCAAGCAGGTTCGGGGTTTTCGGGGTGAACTGCGCTGGCTGGTGGGTTTGCGGTGATGCTACAACTCGGTTGACGACAGGTTGCTGGACAAGACGATTATGTTGACGCTGCGGCAGACGCTTGGCAGGTGAATCGAACAGAACAAAATCCGTTTGAGGCACACTCAGATTCTGTATAGGCAGTTGTTGTTGCGCGGATGGGGCCGGCAGGGGGGTTGGACGGGAGGAAAGCCATGGTGACTGTTGGGGATCCGTGGTGAAGACTGGAAAGTCTTGAGAAGGAATTGTGGCGGTAGGGGAACGGGAAAAGCTGAAAAGCGGTTGCTCAGAGCTGACGTTCAATTCGACCTGGGAAGGAGGAACTGAGGAAAGAGAAGAGTTGGAAGTGGTTGTAGGGGGGTTGAAAAACGGGGGTAAATTGGCGACGAAATTTTGTCGACGTTGAAGGTAGCTGGGAAAATGGAGTTATTTAACGCATTTTGGCGGTGGCCGCTGGGCTGTGATATCTTGATGTTGTGATGTAGATTTGTTGGGGGTTGAGGAGGGAAAAGAGAAGAAGAAGGGAGAGAAGAGAAAAAAGGGCTTGATGAAAGAAAAGGTGGGCGGGGCGATGTTTTGTATCAGGCAGCAACAGGCAGGAAAGACCTGGCCAGGGGCTTGTGGTGGGATTTGACAAAGGAAAGGGCGACCCAGGGCTCGACAAGTCGAAGGGCGCGGCCGGCAAGTTACTCGCGCTAACGGGGGACAATGCAAAATGCGTGCATTCCGTGCGTAAGTGCACCAAAAACATAGGACTCTGCGTTAGTGGCACGGTAGAGGGGTACCTGCGCAGCGCGGCGTGCCAGATTGGCCTCGGCGGAAAAGGGGCGCAAAGAAAGGCGTGTGAGTCACAGTTTTCGGCGCTAGTCCATGTCGGTCCAGAGTGGATCGCACTAGGCTGGCTGGACACAGCCCCGGACAGCCCCGGCCGAGATAGCAAAGCCCGCCAAATCCACGGCATAGCCTTCAGCAGCCTTCAGCGGCCTTCAGCGGCCTTCAGCGGCCTTCAGAGGCTTTCGGTGTATCGAACAGCACTCTGCAGGGCCTCAACTGGCTGCGTCTGTCGCAGGACGAGGGAGCAGTATGCAACACACGCGGCGTACGAAACATACGAGTATCTTGCATAGTATTACTCCGTACTTCGTAAAGCGTCTTTACGAAGTAGAGGAACCGGCAAAGCAGTTTTCTTTTCAGAGCGAAATTTGCAGCGGGCAAACGGGCAATGCTAGCGCTGGGCTAACAGTGGCGGCTGTCCCATCTGGCGGAGAGGAACGCGGCGAGGGAAAGAGCGATAGGGTGGGATTGGTGAGACAGCGCACACCAAAAGCCGCCTTGAAAACAGGGCAAGAGCGATGCCAAAACGTATCCCGCGTTCCTGCCTTTCCGTCTGCCTGCCTCGCGCCAGCCCTCCACATAATTTCCCACCGGCGGAGCACTCCTCTCCTGCCGTTTACTGTCTAGGAGGGGAAATTGGCTGGCGCATTGCAATGTCCGCGTGTGAGTCATATCGCCAGTCTGGGGAGAAAAGAGAAACCAAGAAATGGATCACCACTGTATCACGTTTTGGGATTTGCTTACCGTTTCATCTCGTGGCTGCCGTCTGTCTGCAAATCTCTGCAGGCTGTGGCACTCTCAGCACACGTTACGTGAAGGCTGTCTTTTACTGGATGCTCGTGATGCTCTTTACCAGTGTGAGGGCGAGGGCAGTGAGGGTGAGGGCAGAGGGCAGAGTGGGCATGTGTTTCGTTCTTAAGAAATCGCAGCAGCGTGATGCACCACCTCAAGACACTGCTGACAAAAGCAACAGCGGGCTTTTCTTTCTCATGCCTGCAACGTATCTCGCGTCTGTTCAGTTTCCCCTTGCCTCTCTCACTTTCTCACTTTCTCACCTTAGTTTCGAGGCCTCAGAGATGCCGGCCCTTTTTGATAGCGCCAAGGCCAGAATTGTTTGCCCCAGGCTAAAAGAGCCAGGAATGATGGCAATCTCCGTGATTGGCACCTGGAAGCACGGATCCTGAATCCAGAAATATCCCATATTATCTCCAAAAAGGGAGACTGAAAAAAGATACTCGGAGAGATATGCCGGCTCCTCCTGGACTCCAAACGACAGAACCCTCGTGTTCAATGTTCAATTTGCGGCACGTTGCCAGTGCATGTGCTGCATACGACGACTTGCCGTTTTCGTGTCGTCTTCTTTCTGGGCGTTGTAGCCGTAAGACGGATGGTCTTCTGTCCTGGCAGCAAATTCGAAGGAATCCATCATCCCCTCGTCCTGTTCCTTCCTTTTTGTGACGGCATTTTAATTAATTATCTATACTTCGTACTGTCGTTTTCCTTTCGACACCAAGTCGCACTACTGTGTAGTCCGTTCAATGGCCTATCCACTTAGGAAAATTATCTCTTCGTACTTCTCCTCGGCCTTTGAGATATATTTGAGTCTTTATGCGGCGTCATGGCTCGCAAAACCGAACAATGGCGAGAAAATATTGTAAGACAAGAACAAGAGGTGGTTATGTAACCACATAAAACAGTGTCCCAGCCATTGTCTTCACTAGAGAGAAAAATATATAAAAAAAGCAAAAATAAAAAATAAAAAATTGTGGACCGCCACATGCTATTCATTCACATGCACGCAATCCAGTCGAATTTTACCCCAGAAAGGGTTGTTTGTGCGTTTGTCACCATCTCCACTTTCCATTTCCCAGGTGTCCATTCCGAGCACCGTCCCGACTGCCGTTGGACGTCAAAAAGCAATGATCACGATGAGCATCTGGACCGAGGCCTTTGGTGTTTGGTGGCATTGAATCAAACGCTCGGCTGTTATGACGAGATCTGATCGGCATGGCGTCTCTATGTCGTGGACGACTGCCGGCTTGACATCTGTGCTGTTGCTGGTTGTCTACTACTTACTGATTACTGCATATCAAATAAAGAGATCAAATTCTCAAGACATGGAATTGAGAGCGCTTCGCCACTGTTGAGAGTGGAGATATGACAAAATGATACAAGGCATGAATATGACAGATATTGTGAAAGGTGGAGTGCTCCACAGAGAACCAATACATCATGGATGAAAAGAAGATTGCCCTCAAGAAAGAAAAAAAGAGACGAATACAGAGCAGGGCCATGACACCTTGTTGGTATAAAAGACGTAAAAGACATAAAAACATCGTCAAAGGACAAAAAGACAAAAAAAGACAAAAAGGAGACAAAGAATCTAGAAAAAAGTAAAATCGTGAACAAGGAAAGCAGAACAAACACGGCTGATTGCTTGAGGCAGCCACGTGGGTGCACTCTGAAAGCGATGCCAAAAATAAATAAAGTCAAAAGTCGAACCGAAACAAACAAAAACAAAACAAAAGAGAATCGAAGAAAGCCCAAATCACGGCGGCTGTCATGAGCAGGAATCATTGGCACTGCTGCTGACCAAAACCACAGAGCCGCCCGGGTATCACCACGTTCTTTTTTTTGTCCCGGCTCTCTCTCTTCACAATCTCGATGACCGAGCGGCCTTTGTCCTGTCCCGGGCAATCTCGGCCAGCACACGCTGCGTCTCTGGATTCTCAGCGTCGTACGTCGTGAGCAGCCAGATGACATAGTCGCGCCACTCCTCGAGCCAGCGCGCGCGCGCGTCGGCCATGGCGGCGTCGCTGCTGAAGCACGAGTGAATCAGGCTCCACTCGGCCAGCTGGCGCCAGCCAAAGAGGCCCATGTCGGACTTGCCCACGAGGACCTGGTAAAAGTCGTGCGACAGCGAGGACTGGAAGAGCGTGCCGTTGTCGCTGTTGACGGTGCAGGGCATGTTCTGGGCGAGCAGGCTGTAGACGGCGTGGCCGCCGATGCGGGCGTGAGGCCCAGGATCTCGTTGGAGATGGGGCACACCTCGACGCAGACGTTTTTGCGCTTCATCTCCTCGAGAATGTGCGGGTGGCGGGGCAGCGCAAAGCCGTGGCCGATGCGCTTGGAGTTGAGCAGCAGCGCATCAACGAGATTGCCGTCGACGTCAGTCCCCATGTCGAGCGTCTCGCCGCAGTGGAAGAGGAAAGGGATCTTGACGTCGCGGTGCGCGCACTCCTCCTGGAACGCGAGGAACTCGGGTATAAACTGGCGCAGCGGCTTGCCCATGCCCTCCTGGCCGACGAGGTCGAACCCGGCAATGTACTCGGGCCACCGCCTCTTGAACGCGAGGCACTCGTCGAGCGCCGCCTTCACCTTGTCGTTACCAAACGAGCGTGGCGTGCAGTAGATGATCTTGATGCCATCAAAGTTCCGGACACCCTTGTGTGCCTCCTTGAAGTCTTCACAGGCCTGGACAATCAGCCGCACAATCCCGGCGTTGTCGAGCTTGTCGGTTTGCCGTCGTCGTTCCACAGCTGGTTGGTGGTCATAAAGTTGGGCCGGATCTCGGCGTACTGGATGTTGTCGTCCAGCAGGTCCTGGAGGAACAGCTCCGTGTACTTGCGGTACACGCTCACGTAGTTGAACAGACCCTTCATCATGCGCGTGCGGCCGTTGAAGCGCTCCCACGCGCCGCTGGCCGTCTGCGGAATGTCGTACGTCTCCTTTTCGCTGAACACCAGCTTGGACTCGAGCCAGTCCATGGCGGGCATTTTCATCTCCTCCTGTGGGAATTGCCGGAGGAAGTCGCGAAACTGCATGTGTTTCCGGTCGTGGTAGCTGGGGGAGAATAGATTTCCGGGCTTCTCGTCCTTGATGGACGTGATCTGGAACTGAATCTCGCACAGGTAAAAGTTCTGGGTGCGTGCTTCGCCGGTGCCCACAAACACAAGTGGCAGGTCGCTCGTGATAAACATGCGGTCCATCTTCTCGGCCAGGTCCAGGAGAACGCGTGGCTTGAGGCATGCGTTGTAGTGGATGTGCAGGTGGGCACCCTTGGGCGCTCGCCGTGCTGCCCGGAGGACCTGGGTCTGCTCGAGCAGCGAGACGTTGGTCAGGAAGTGGTCACCGGCAAAGGCCTTGCTGCTTCTGATTACCAAAGCCGGCGTGTATGCCAGCAGTCTGGAAGACGGGTCGCCTCGTCCTTCTTTTTGAGCCGGAGCAGGACCTGGTCGGCGAAGCTTCTCGGCGTCCGTAGCGTTCTCGCTGCATTCATGGTCAAAGGCCATGGCAGCCTCTGTCTTGACGGTGCGGGCACGGTCGGCATTGTACTTGTTCATGCGTTCTGCTACCCTTGCTTCCAGGACTTCTGGTGCCATGGCGGGTATTTCGGGCTTCTCTGCTGAGGTAACAGCTGCAGCGTGTGGTAGTGCGGCTGCTGTTGACGACTTTTGCTGATGGTGCCGTGGGCTAGCTGGGCTGATGTACGCGGCAACGGCAGCAGCCTTCCTTGCACCAGCCGCGGCTCCGGCGGCTCTGGCGGCTGCCAGGCGGCTCGCGGCCATGTCGCTGGGATCCGCATCGAATGTCATGGTGAGCGGACTTGTGGAGATGACGGTGCTGATATTGTTGCTGTTGCCGTTGCTGTCGCCGTTGCTGTCGCTGTCGTTGGTGCCTCTGCGTACGATAGGAAGTGGGCCACCTATGCTGCCTGTTATCAAGCGTTGTGGCTTGCTGAGGCGTCGTCTGAAGGAACTTCTCTGCTTCTGGCCTCGTTGCTGGTCGGCGAACTGCTGGCTGAGTGACCGAGATGGTGGTAGATGTGGGGTTGTGATTGGGGCTGTGAGTGCGATGGCTGCTGAAGGACTGAGGAGTGTAATTGTCCGGCCGGAAGGCGGGCGAGGTGCTGTCCTTATTACGACCGAGAGAGAAAAACGACATAATATGAGTGGGTGATGCCGTTTGTCGTGACGAGGGTGACGAGGGTAATGGGGGGTGTAGGGCCTTTGTCCGAACGGGCTGTCGTTGGCGCAGGGAGACCGTTATAGCTTAGACCCACGGCTCCGTTCGTTGCAGGCGGGCTTGTTTCACTCCGGAAGAGGCAGATATCCGTCCCAGGCCTTGTCTGCAAACAGGATCTGTGGAATGCAAGGGCGGGCAGCAACAGCAATCAGAGTATTGTATGGGAGGGTAATGAGGTCCCCTGACGACGAGACGACAATGCGAAGGACCAAGGAGTGAAAAAGAGGAATAAATATAACAAATATTGCTCAGGATATAAATGGTCCCGTGTAAGAAGGGAGGCCCGTGATGAGTTAAATGTCTATGAGAGACAAAAAGACAAAACGGGAGGGGGGGTGAGGCACAAAGACGAGGACGGTCGCAGGTCTTGGGGGTGGCGTTCCCTTGATTTATGTATGGAACAGGCCCTGAGGCAATAGACACAAAGACACGATCGGGACGCAAGATGGTCGCGCCGGAATCGCCTTGCAGAAAGACTGCCTTCGGCAGTGACTCGCGAGTTTGCTTGTGATCGTGATCTGAAGCCTGGCGTGTGGCTCAGTATACTTGAGCAGGCGGTGGGGACTGTGGAGTGTGCGGGTTGGCTTGGGGTTTGTTTGCCTTGACGTAGATTGAGGGCGTGATGCGGTGTGGATTGCGGTCTGCTTTTCTTTTCTTTAAAGTTGTCAAGATTGTATTTTTGGGGCTTCTCACGGTGATGCGCTCCTGCACCCGTGGCCTGCTTGTCCCTCGTTCCTTCCCGTTCCTTCCTCTTTTCACCTCTCACGAGACAGCAGTGCCCCGGGTAGTCGCTTGAGGCAGGCACATCCCACCCTATCTGGTCTTGGTGGCTGTGTCCGGCAGGAGCGGGTTGTGATTGGCTTACCCTAGCTGGGCAGCGCGCTCAAATGCGCAGGCCGTATTCATGAAGTTAGGCGCTGTTGTCTGCTGTTGTGCTAGGTTGCCTCCGTGCCATTGCCGCGCCAAGCCCACCCTAAAATGCCAATGCATGCATAAAAAACGTACAGCACAGCAATAACAACATTGCCCCTGTCCAGGCAAATCAGCAGCATTTCAGGTGTTTTTCTGGACAGAACGACGGCGATTTATTGATCCGTGCCACACAGCCAAGATCTTATCAGACATTGCCAACAAGATCAACAAAACAAGAAACCAAGAAACCAAGAAACCAAGAAACCAAGAAATAAGAAACAAGAATATAAGAAAAAAGAAAAAAAGAGAAAAAGAGAAAAAGAGAAAAAGAGAAAAAGAGAAAAATAGCCACATGGCAGCCCTGGCCATGAGTGACAGAATCGTTGACGCGATGTCTCTGCATGCCGCTTTCCATGCCGTTCTACAGCGCCTTGTTGCCCGATCATGGCTGTATCGCCATCTTCTCCATCTCGAAACAGTAGGAAATAAGCTTTTACTCTCGAGCGCCTTTCCTGTTCGCCTACACTGCATTATTTCCCAAAGTGGGCGGGTCTGCTGTCTGGGAGTGACAATGTGCCCATCTAGGCTTGGAGGCTGCCTGTTATGCCAAAGGAGCTGCTTGGACTAGACACAGCCTCACAAGTCCTCGCGGGGCTGCATCGTGGCTATCAGGGAGCTCTCTTTGCAGTATATTCAGTAAAGGAGCTGAGGCCTATCCGAAGGGGTGGACATGGGGAAGCAAGCATGCATAAAAGCCCCCAAACTTTAATTACCGCCCTGGTCCACGCCTGCCCTCCCATCTACAGGGTCACTTGCATGCCCTTGTGCTTCTTTTTACCCCCTGCGTTCGCCTTTTTTTGTCCTGATTTGGCCAAATGCCTTTCTTGATGCCTGCCGAAGAGCATCTCCACAGGCGATGCACACATGGGAGACAACCTCGTAAGGGGCGCTCTCTAGCCCCCACACTCGGCAGCAAGGCTAATATGTACGAGTAGGCGTTTTTGTTATCGCTCGTGTATCTTCGGATTGCTCGGTGCCCGGCCTGCATCTTGTCCAGAGACATCGTGTTCACCGTCTTTTGACTTCAACTTGGGTTACATCAATATGTGTCTGATGCAGCATGGAAGGAGCCCGTTAGACTTTTGCCCGAGGGGCTTGGTCCACAGTGGGACCTTTTACGTGTTTTGCTGTCTCGTTTCTGTGTGAGAAGTGGAATTTTGTTTGAGTAGAAAAGTAATGTGTAGCTCGCCTTTTTACGGCTGTTGAATTTTTGTGCTTCATTTCAGATTTTTCTGGGAAAAGAGGTCCTTTCAGGCGGCCCGATGTTATGGGCGTCTTGAAAGTATCGTATCCATTATATCACTATCAATAATGCTCTATTGGATTAGGATGGTTCGAGATCTAGATCTTGGCTCTCAGCGCCCAGGCAATATTTCCCACTTGTAAGAATCCAAGACTGTTAGAAATGTCAGAGAAGGGATAAAGGCGAGCAGGTAAGTTGATAATGTGCTTTGGATGTAAGTCGACCATGTCAACTCACAACACAGCCTTGCATGTCGTTGCCATAAGATCGGATAATACGGAACAAAGTAGCCCCTCTGCGCCTTGAATTCAAAACTGTCTACATGACTGGGCATGTTGGCTGTCTGAACAAAAATAATATTTTAATATTCTTGCAGCGAGCAAAAATTGCTGTCTTAAAACCAAAAGTAACAGACTCTCTTCTCTACCGGCTAGCAAAAGATTGACACTCCACCTCCGCGCCTCCTATCGTACCACCTTCTGCCCCCTTCTGGAGGGACTCCTGCTTTTTTGGTTGTCCTGTAAAACGCCGTGCTGTGTATACATATAAACACCTGTGAAATATATAAAAAGGAGGAAAAACAATATGCGAGGAAAAGAAAAGAAAGCAAAAAAAAAGAGATGGCAAAGCGAAAGTATAAAGAAAGCATTCAAAATGTGTCTAAATGTGGCAACCACAGACCTGCCTCGTCCTCAGTCATCAAACTTGATACCGCCGCGAGCTTCGGTGTTGATGAAGCCGCCGCGGTAGCTGCCGCGCTTCTTCTTGTTCTTCTCCTTGGTGAAGCCCTTGCCGCGCGTCACAATGAGGTCCTCGTTGGCCTTTTGGCCCCAGCTGTCGTGCTCGTGGAACGCGTTGGACGCAAACTTGGGGTTGACCTGCACGTTGGCCGAGATGCGCGAGAAGCGCTCGCCGGGCTGCTTGGGCGTTGCCTTGCCGCGGTTGTTGAACTTCAGGGCCGGGTCGGGCGGGAACGGCCGGGAACTTGGGCTCGGCGGCCTTGGGCGCGTCCTCGGCCTGGCCAACGACGGTGGCCGAGCTGTCGGACCCGTTCTTGTCGGCGTCGGACTCTTTCTTCTCCTTCTTCTCCTTCTTCTCCTTCTTGGTCTTCTTGGACTTCTTGTCAGAGTCACTGTCGCTGTCGCTGCTGCTGTCCGAGGAAGAGGACGAGCTGCTGTCGCTGCCCGACTCGGGCAGGGGCACTTTGGCGGCCTTGTCGGTCTCGGACTCAGAGTCGCTGTCGGACGAGGATGAGTTGGAGGAGGACGAGTCGGAAGACGAAGAAGACTCTGAAGACGAGGACGAGTCAGAGTCGGAGTCAGCATCCTCGTCCTCGTCCTCGTCCGAAGACGACTCGGACTCGGAAGAAGAGCTGCTCGAGTCAGAGGACGAGTCAGAGGACGAGTCAGACTCCGACTCGGACTCCGAGGAAGACGAAGAGGACGACGAGGAGTCGTCCTTCTTGCTGAGCTTGGCCTTTTTCAGCTTGTGCTTGCCGTCGTCGGACGAGCTCGAGCTGCTGTCGCTGTCCGAGTCCGAATCCGACTCTGACGAGGACGAAGACGACGAGCTGCTGCTCGACGAGGCCTTGCGCTTCAACGGGTTGGGCTTGGCAGCGACGACGACGGGTACTGGCTCGGACTTGGCCTGCTTAGCCTTGGCCTTGGTCTTGGTTTCGCGCTCGCTGTCGCTGTCGCTGTCGGAAGACGAGGACGAAGACGAAGACGAAGACGACGAGTCCGAGTCAGAGTCGGCATCCTTCATATCGATGTCACCCGTCTCCTTGCCGTCATCGTCGTCATCGTCGCCTTCGTCGTCCTCCTTCTCGTCGTCACTCTCGCTGCCGCTGTCGTCGCTGGAAGACGAGGAGTCGTCATCGGCAGCAGAAGCGGCAGCAGCAGGAGCAGCAGTCTTCTGTGCGGTCGACTGGAACTTTTCAAAGACGCCCTCGAGAGAAGGGCCTGTCGCAGCTGCACCCGCCTGGGCCGCCGGCGATGTGGGCCAGCCGTTGCGCTCGCGCTGCTCCTTGAAGGGCATCGCGGGCCTGGGAGAAGTCGTGCTGCGAGAGGAAGGATTCGACGAGGTCGAGCAGCTGCGGCGCGGGCGAGTCGGTGGCACCGGTAGCAGCAGCAGCCGCCTTTTTGGGTGTGGCGACGTCCTTGGACTTTGCCTTCTTGGAGTTCTTCTTGGAGTCCTTCTTGGAGGGCTTGTCGGCCTTCTTGGCCGGCTTCTCCGTCTTGGCCATTGTGTCGGCGATGGCTGTGTTTCTGGTGGAAGAAAGGGTCGAGGTCGTTTCGGTCGTTTCCGGCGAGGAAGACGCAGCGGCGGGTTTGCTCGAGAACAGCCAGGCAGGGGGAGCAGGCATTCAGGAGGGTTGTCGCGACTTGTCGGGATGAGGATGCGACAAGAGACGTTGGTCGGAGGGCAAACAAGAAGAGGAAGAAAAGAGAGAAAGAGAAAAGAGAAAAAGAGAGAGAAAATACACTTCTTCTTTCTCCAGTTGCTTTGACCTAGAGACAGTCCTGATTTCGCTGTTTGTAGGGTGAAAAGTTCGAGATAACGTTGCAGTATCGAAGGCGGTCGTGTGTGCTGGGCGCAGAGAGGAGCCCGAGGGTCGTTGGAAAGAAAAAAAAAAGTTCACCGCCCGAGTGGCAGAAAAAAATGGAAATGGCAGAATCGTCCGAAAAGGGAACTGACTAAGCCATATGCGGTTAATGCACCCGCTTAAGTGGCTTTCGGCCCCTGGTGGCACTTACACGCTTTGCTGTGAGTGGTGAATGAGGTTAGACGTGCATATTCAGGACAGTTTACTTTCATTCAATTTTACGGAATATTTAAAGATAAATACTGGTAATTTTTTTTTGTAAAACTCATTGAGATTAGCTATGGCATCATCACGAAAAAGAGCAAATAAAGAAAACTACAAAACCCCTTCGTTATGAGAACAAAAAAAAGCGACTGGCTGAAGGATAGAACCTCCTCTACATGGCCTTCTCAACCAGGAGACAATAGGAGTGAAATCTTAGAAAAGCAACACCCATCTACCAGGCACGATAAAACAATGCAAAACGGTAGACGCAAACCCGGCCATTGGGCCGCCTGTGCTCAGGCAGACGTGGTTTCGCCCTGCGGCGTCTTGATGACGGTCGGCCGGAAGCCGATGCCGGGGATGCGGCTGCGCAGGGCCAGCGACGAGAGCACAACGCTAATGGAGCTCATGGCCATGGCCAGCGAGGCCCACACGGGATCGAGACGCACGTGGTTGGTGCTCGCCGTGCGGATGGGGTAGAGCACGCCGGCGGCAATGGGCACAGCCACGATGTTGTAGACAAGAGCCCAGCCAAAATTGAAGGCGATGCGGCGGAAGACGACGCGGCTCAGCTCGAGCAACGTGACGACGGCCTGCAGGTTGGACTGCACAAGGACAAAATCGGCGCTGGAGATGGCCACGTCCGAGCCCGAGCCAACGGCAATGCCCACATCGGCCTGGGTCAGCGCCGGCGAGTCGTTGATGCCGTCGCCGACCATGGCCACCACTGCACGGCGGCCATTGCCGGTTTCCGAGCCCAACGGCAAGGACCCACCACCAGACGCCGTCGATGAGGCCGCTTCCTGCAAGACAGAGGCGGGTGACTTTACGCGCCGGCCCAGCGAGAGGTGTGTGCTTGCAAGGAGGCCTGGAGGTACTGGATCTTGGCAGCCTTTTCCGTCGGCAGAACCTCTGCAATGACCTGATCGGCCGGGATGCCGAGCTGGCGCGCCACTGCAGCCGCCGTCACGGCATTGTCGCCGCTGAGCATGTAGACACGCACACCGCGGGCCTGCAGGGCGGCAAGGATGGCGGCGGCCTCGGGACGGACGGGTCAGAGATCGACAGTGCGGCAGCCAGCGTCCACGGCGTTTCGGCCTTTTTATCATCGTTGCCTCCTAAGGGCCGTGTGGCGGCTAGAGCGACCGACTTGGCATCCGACTTCCACTGCTGCAGCAGAGCCTTGACACGGGCGGACATGGCTACGGAAAAGTCTGCCATCAGCGCCTCGTTGCCCAGAATGATCTCAAAGGAGCGCGCACTGCCGGCCTGGCTGTGGAACACCGCACGCATTACCGCGGCCGGCTATCTCCTTCAGGTCGTCGGCACGGCCGCCCGGACCGCTCGCATGCGTGCTCGACGTGCAGAATGTAACAATGGCCTTGGCGATGGGGTGGCCGCTGTTCTCCTCGACGGCCCTGAGCGCCGTCAGCAAGTCTGCCTTTTTGTTGTTATCGTCGTCGTCATCGTCGTCCCCTCCGCGACCGAAAAATATGGCCGAATCGGTCACAGTGGGCTCGCCGCCCATGGTCAGCGTACCCGTCTTGTCGAAAACGACGCAATCGATGCGGTTGGCCTTTTCAAATGCCTCGCCACCGCCTTTGGCCAGGATTCCGTACTTGGCCGCCATGCCGCCCGCGATAAAGATGGCCGTGGGCGCGGCCAGGCCGAGACCGCAGGGGCAAGCCACGACAAACACGGCAATGGCAAACTGCAGCGAAAAGGCCACCCAGCCGCCCGAGCTGACGTCGAGGAAATGGCCCGGGATGGCGCCAGAAAGACCGAGGCTGAGCCAGATGATCCACGTCGCAATGGCCACGAGCGTGATGACGGGCACAAAGTACGTCGTCAGCAGATCCGCAATCTGTTCCATGGGCGCCCGCTTGGTCTGGCCCTCGCGCACAACGGCCACGATCTGGTCGAGCATGGACGTACCAGACGCACCCGTCACGCGCACCAGCACGGGGCGTCCTTGTTGACGGTGCCAGAGAACACCTCGTCGCCGATCGTCTTGGGCACGAGCCGCGACTCGCCCGTCAGGCTTGACTCGTCAAAATTGGACCGGCCCTGCACAACAACACCGTCGGCAGGCGGCGACGCACCGTGCAGGATGCGCACCACATCGCCAAAGTCGAGCAAATCCGCCTGCACCACGCGGCCTGCGGCATTTCCATTTCCACTTCCATTTCTATGAGGAGAGGGGGACAGAGGCGAAGAAGGGGGTGGAGTGGAAGTAGACGGAATGGACTGCACTGTATCCAGTGTCTCGACAATGTCCTTGTCCTTTTCCATTTCCTTGTCGCTGTCGAAGGCGACGGCAACGCCCCTTCCACGAGAATGGCCGTGGTGGGCCGCAGCCGGCCGAGCATCTCGACGGCATCGCCTGTGCGCGACTTGCTGTACGTCTCGATGAGGCGGCCGCAGAGCAGGAAGAACGTCAGGAAGACGACCGAGTCAAAATAAAAGTTGGCATCGCTGACCTCAGACGCCTCGTGCGCCGCGGCCGCGATCATCTGGCTGACGCTGCTGACGTACGCAATGGTCGTGCCCAGGCTCATCAGCGTGTTCATGCTGCCGAAGCGGTAGAAAGCGCTGCACAAAGGGCGTGCGGCTGCCGCGGCGCCACAGCGAGCGGATCTCTTTGAAGGCGCGCACGTGGAAGATGTCGGCCGAGAAGAAGTAGACGGGCGTGGCCAGGACAAAGAGCGCAATCTGTGACCGGCTGATGCCGGACGCCCACGGCTGCATCATGTACATGCGGCCCGCGTTTGTCGACGGCAGAAGCGACATGTACACGATGCCAATGACAAACGTCGGCACGCACACGAGGCCCGTGAAGATGACGCGGTACATGATCTGGCGCTGGTGCTTGGCCTGGATGATCTTGGACCGCTCCTCGAGCGTCGGCGGGTGGTAGATGGCCGCGCTGAGCTCGCTGTCGCTGGTTTCAATGGCCGCGAGGATGTGGCGGATCGTGAAGACAGGCGCCTCGGGCACGTACTTGAACTTGATGATTGGGCCGTTGGGGCGTCGGCTTGGTCAGGATCTCGAGCGACGGCCGCCGGAAGCCTGCGAGGCTGCGCGCAATGCGGTCGGGGCAGTGCTCGCAGTAGAGCCCGTCGACGCGGATCTCGACGGTGCGTTTCGTGCAGCTCGGACGAGTCCTGCTCGCCTGCACCGCCTGAACCGCCGGAACCGCCTGCACCGGCCCCGCAGCTGTTGCCACTCCCATCTGCCGCCTTGGTCTTGGTCTTGGGCGGTCAATGCGCACGACGCTGTCGATTGTGGCGTCGTAGCCTAGGTCCTCAATGGCCTCGACAATCTTGGACTCCTTTGGTCGCGTCGTCAAACTCAACTGTGGCGCTGTTCGAGATGAGATTGACCGTGACCTTGGTGACCCAGTCCTTTTTTCTTGAGGTCGTCCGTGATGGTGTTGACGCAGACGGCACATGTCATGCCACCCACGGCCAGGCTGGCCCGATATATGGCCGGCTGGTGGGTGCATCCTCGTGCTCGACTGTCACAAACGACTTGCTCGCCATGTCGGGGGATAATGGCAGTGATGGGGTATCTGATGGGGAATCTGATGTGGCTTCTTTATCCGTAGAGATTGGGGCACGTTTGCTGCCGGATGCGCCTAGTGCTGCTACTGGACTTGATGGGCCGGCTTCGGGTGCCTCGGTGAGAGGGTAGAGGTGCAGCGCCCGAGCTCTGAAGCTGGCGGCACTGCTCGCAGTTGCTGAGATGTGCCTGGGCAAGCTTGTCAGTGGAGGCGAGGCTGCGTTGGGTGTCGGCACGGGAACCGCTCATCCAGCGGACAAGTGGCGTAAACCCCCAGGACGAGGACGAAGGGGCCATGGCGGTCGTTATATATGCCCGTCGCCCTTGTCTCTCTGCTTGCCCTTGTCGTGCTCCTTGGCGTCGTGCTCGTCGTCTTCGTCTCCGTCTCTCTCTTTTTGGCTGTTGTCGTTGCCGTTGTTCTCGTTGTCCTCGTTGTCGTGGTTACCGTGGTTACTCGTCGCTGTTATCGTCGGCTGTGCTGGACGAAGCAGCTCCTTCGACATATGAGACTTCGCACAGCTTTGTCATCTCCGTTCAGACTGAGTTGTTCACACGCAGATTTCAAAAGGCCAGCGATCGGCCAGGGCGGCGACCCATGCCAAGAGGAGTGTCGGCGTGCGTTTCAACGTGACCAACGGAGCGTGACATGTCTGGGGCGACACACCGGATGTGGTCTAGCATGGCTTCGTGCAAGACCTCGCGGATTGGTGAGAACACAGGAAGCGCGGCAGGATGGGACTCGGTACCGTGCGTGACACTGCCTGAGGGCGAACCCGCCCCTGTTTAAAGGCCCGAGCCATGGGGAGGAGGTAGCAGGGAGTAAAACGAGGGCGGTGGGTGTTAAGATATGACATACGATAAGAAGAAGAGTGAACGAGGAATGGAAGATGGAAAGCAAACCGCTGAAGAGCCGGGAGAAGTGCAAGGGGTGTGGAGAATGAGTGAGAGCCCAATATGGGTCGCGAGGTGGCATAGTGCGAAAGGAAGGAAGTATGATGGGACGCAATGTGATGCAAGAACATCAAAATTAACCGTAGATTATGGCAATAAGTGATGGAGAGGGCCACGAGAAAACCTTGGCACCAAGTCAAAGGTGAGATGTAGACGGGCGCAAGCCAAGTAGGAAGACCCTAGGATCCAGGGTCTCAGTGAGGAGATGGGCGTCGCTACGAAGTAAAAAGGTCTAAAATTGTTGGTCCTGAATTTTTTGTTGATGTTGCTGGGTCTGGGTAGACCCTTGCTCGGCGCTGGCGCTTTCCGCCAGAGCGCTTCTGATTGGGCGCCTGTCTTGAAGGGAGAACCGCTTCAACCAAGCCCGGTGCCTCTAGGCCCATGAAAATGTCGATGGACCTCCCGATCCGGAAAAAGGAGATCGCGGCTATATTGAAGAAGAAAGGGCGCTTGTCAGTCACATGTTTCGGCCGCTAGTCCATGTCGGCGCCTCCAGAGTGAACTCGCAAACTAGGCTGGTACCTGGACACAGCCCCGGGACAGGCCCCTGGCCGGAGATAGGCAACGCCCGCCAAATCCACTGGCATTTAGCCTTCTCAGCCCCACACGCCTCAGCGGCCCAGCGTCCTTTCAGCTGGCCTTCGAGAGGCTTCTCCAGGTTGCTTTTTACTTCGAACTACTACACTTTTCTTGGCCAGGGCCTCATACTTGGCTGTCTCTCCCTTGTGTCCTCATCGTCAGGACGAGGGCAGCCAGCCAGTATGTCACAAACACAACGCGGCCGTACGCCATAACCATTACCCGTAGTCATCTTTGTCATCAAGTCATTACTCGCCCTTTCCACTCATACCGTAAATTGCCGCCTCATCTTTTACGACAGACCATACCAACCCGGAAGCTCACGTTTTGCTTTATCCAGACGTCTCCGACCCATTTTCTTGAGCAGGCGCGTCCGCCACAAACGGTACGCGACGCGAAGCTCCCTAAGGCGCCTGCTCAACACAACGCGTAGCCGGCGAGAGGAGCACCGGCCTAGCACCCGCAGTCTCGTTTGAGACCTCTGGGATGTGCCTTTTTGATGTTTGCGTGTCCGGCCCTTCTTGCCTCTTGGCTGTTGGAAACCTTTGCTTGTGCGCGGTGCTGTGTTTTTCGCTCGCCATTTCTAGAAGTCGGTAGGTGGAGTTGCGTGACACGTTCGGGCGTATGTCGGTACATCCCAAAAATGTTATTAGGGCCCATGCCGGTGCCTTTGCGACCGGATCACCGGCGTTCAGCGTCCGGGGATAGAGAGCAGTCCCGACCGCGCTATTCTGCATCTTTGACCAACACCAGCGCGCCTCGTGAAAAATATGCAAGTGAAGTTCGCCATACCTCTGACCTTTTACCCCAGCTGTAGACCACGGCCATATCGTGCCCCGAGAATGAAAGAGAAAAACAGAAGAGGAGCCGAAGTCGGGCCTAGCTCGAGCGATGCCAGGAGAAACTGCCTTACATGATATTCTATGTTCGCGAACGATATAGCGCATTATAAGTCCCTGTGATGCGAACGAATACTTTTTATGTCCTGTGTGAGCCTCGAGTGAGCGAGCCAGACAAACCTCGCCAAGTACCACGGCGGCCATAGCCTAGGCATGTCAAGAGGATTTGCCCCGGCTGCGCCCGCGGGTTGGCCGCGGCTTCCGGAAACGCGCAGCAGAAGGAACGACAATGCACGACGGACCTGGTTCCAAAGAGCAATCACAGACCGTTCTGCTCTCTTGGTGGCACTTTATGCCAGGGTCAACAATGACTGATCCTCAGATCAAGCCGGGACCACAGGAGAACGCCCCCGCCCAGAAGAGGACGAAAGCTATATAGTTATAGCTGTTAGGCCAGCTGGACACGCCCAGCCACGAGCACTCATGGCGAGACCGACAAACGAACTGTGTGCGCGAAATATCTATCCCAGAATAGTCACTGCTGTGCCAAGTGAAGCCCGATATCCAGGCTGGAATGCGCAGGTAAAGGGAACTGAGTCATATCCGCCAGTCTGGGGAGAGAGGGGAGAAAGAGAGATAAAAAATAATTAAATCAACCAAGAGATTGACGAAACCAAGAAATGTGGGAGATGCGAAAGAGATGAGAAAAGAAGACGACCGACATGAATATCAACGATCGGAGTTTGCGAGATTGGTGGCTTACGACCGTGGGTTGCAGGTCTCGTGGCTGGACCCTTCTTGTGTAAAGCTGTACAGTACGGCTGTGCAGAAACCATCTCTGTCAATGGGCAACGCAGGAAGGCCATGACCTGAAACGGGAACTGGAGGTGACAAACGCGAACCAGGGAAAAAGGAACACGAAAAAACTAAATACATCAGAAAAGTAACACGACACGGTGAGCGCATGGAAAAGAATGAGAGTTAGGACCAGTAGAATGTGCTCGGGTGATAGGCATCGGATGATGTGGACCCGCTTGCCGTAGTCGGCCTTATATACGGACTGAATACCTAGAGACTGGAATGGACATTGATCTCATGAGATTTTGATTACTTGGAGATGAGAGTCCCGATCGAGCTCTTTACCAGTGCTCTTCTTTGCAGGGGGGCGGAGTGTGTATGGCAGAATAATGATGCAAGACCAGATTTTCAGACGCGAGAGCAGATAAACTGTCTCATTTTAATTAGGGTATATATAAGAACAATGAAGGAAGAGAAAATAAGTCCTCGGTGCCTTGCGAAGAGGCCAGCTTAATCAATCGATGCGGCGCACATCGTCAAGAAGTGAGAGAGGCAAAGCAATGGTCTGCGCAGTTGACGCGTGGTCGAAGGCAGCATGGCACATAGCTCTCCAGGGATGCGTTCGAATGCAAGCCAAGATGAGTCATTACCGTTGGAGCAGTTGCGAAGGTTTGTGGAGTGCTTTCTTGAGCCACTCCGAGATGAGCCCTGGGCAGAAGCAAAACGACGCCAGTGGGAAGGTGCGAGATGCCTGGAGGCGTATGGGGCAGTGGTCGCTGCCGTTGGGCAGGCACAGAAGGTGCGCAAGCTCGGCTCGGCAGCGCAGATGGACAGTAGGCACGCACAAAGGCCGCACTCGGAGGCAAAAACCCGTTCATGACACAACAATTCTTACTACAATTGCCTGCGGGTACTCCCAACCCTCGCAATTCCGGCCACCAACAGCCACCAACACCAACCCAAGAGCCCCGTTTCGCCCAACCCAAGTCGGCTGCGCAGCTCCACTCGACGGCGATGCATCCAAGACTTGGTGTATATTTTGGGTTTATTCAGAGGTTTCTCTTCAATAAAGTCCACGGTCCCCTTGAATTTTTTGCGTCCTCAGGGGAACAGGGTATTTGGAGCGTGATGCCCCAAAACTTCTGAAGCTCCTCTAACGTTTCCGAATTCACAACTGTCCGACTGTCGACCATAAAGGACCACACAAGCCCCCGCGGCATATAGTACCTTCTTCGAAACTTATTTCATCATTCCTTTAGCAACTCCTTACCGATCCCTTTCTTTCCTCCCGCTGGTACTGGTTCGTTTCGTTGCCCTCTCATGCACCGCTTTCTCACTTTCGCCTCAGCCTTAGTTAGTAAGTCGTGCGACAGCATGAGATGAATTCGAAGTGGAGATGCGTTCTCCCAGAGGAAAGCATACCGCCGGGCGGTTAAGATTACCTTTATAATACGGATTCGAGCCCAGAGCACAAGCCAGAAAACCAACGGGGGCATGTCTGGAAATCTATCCCTTGTCTTGCCCCATTTCCCCTTCGATTTGTTTCTTAAAAATAGAAGTTGAACGCCAGAAGAATGAGGTCTGTGCACTATTCTTGTCAATCCGACTCTGCCAATCAAGTGTTGTAAAAGGTACTATAAAAGAATTTTATTGCTCTCAAAGCTCCGTGATTAGGCATGGAACACGGATCTCTTAGAATCCAGAATTATATTAACCCAGTATTAATCTGTCCAAAAAGGGAGACTTGAACAAAAAAGATACTCGGAGAGATATGCCGGGCTTCCTCCTGGACTTCCAGAACGACACAGAATCCCTCGGTTCGTTCACTGTTCATTGTCTTCAATTGTGCCGTCCGGCACGTTGCCTGTTTCAGCCTGAGTGCATTTTCGTACGCAACCCTGACTTCGTCATCAGAGTCAAGCTATGATTTATGTGCCGGACTGAGCTCCACTGCCTACTCCTGCACCGACCACCTGCCCCTCATCAAGTCATTCACCCCGGCCCCATGCACCCTCGTTGTTGCTGCATACGCACGATCTTTGCCGTTTCGTGTCGTCATCCTTCTAGCGTATAGCTTAAAGCTTCCTGTCACAGGATGGATCTTTTCTGGCGCTTCTGTAGCGTAAGAACGGTCATGGTCTTCTTGTAGCCAATATAACATTTCTCGGTCACCTCTACCTGCCCCCATTACTATCCCAGCTATGTACATTCATGCGATCTACGGGATACCATACTATCCCAGCCTTTTCCTTGGCCCCGTGAACAAAGCACAGAGCTTTCGGATAGGAATCCATCTCTAATCCCCTCGTCGTGTCGTCTTCTGGGCGTTGTAGCCGTAAGACGGATGGTCTTCTGTCCTGGCAGCAAATTCGAAGGAATCCATCATCCCCTCGTCCTGTTCCTTCCTTTTTGTGACGGCATTTTAATTAATTATCTATACTTCGTACTGTCGTTTTCCTTTCGACACCAAGTCGCACTACTGTGTAGTCCGTTCAATGGCCTATCCACTTAGGAAAATTATCTCTTCGTACTTCTCCTCGGCCTTTGAGATATATTTGAGTCTTTATGCGGCGTCATGGCTCGCAAAACCGAACAATGGCGAGAAAATATTGTAAGACAAGAACAAGAGGTGGTTATGTAACCACATAAAACAGTGTCCCAGCCATTGTCTTTCACTAGAGAGAAAAATATATAAAAAAAGCAAAAATAAAAAATAAAAAATTGTGGACCGCCACATGCTATTCATTCACATGCACGCAATCCAGTCGAATTTTACCCCAGAAAGGGTTGTTTGTGCGTTTGTCACCATCTCCACTTTCCATTTCCCAGGTGTCCATTCCGAGCACCGTCCCGACTGCCGTTGGACGTCAAAAAGCAATGATCACGATGAGCATCTGGACCGAGGCCTTTGGTGTTTGGTGGCATTGAATCAAACGCTCGGCTGTTATGACGAGATCTGATCGGCATGGCGTCTCTATGTCGTGGACGACTGCCGGCTTGACATCTGTGCTGTTGCTGGTTGTCTACTACTTACTGATTACTGCATATCAAATAAAGAGATCAAATTCTCAAGACATGGAATTGAGAGCGCTTCGCCACTGTTGAGAGTGGAGATATGACAAAATGATACAAGGCATGAATATGACAGATATTGTGAAAGGTGGAGTGCTCCACAGAGAACCAATACATCATGGATGAAAAGAAGATTGCCCTCAAGAAAGAAAAAAAGAGACGAATTACAGAGCAGGGCCATGACACCTTGTTGGTATAAAAGACGTAAAAGACATAAAAACATCGTCAAAGGACAAAAAGACAAAAAAAGACAAAAAGGAGACAAAGAATCTAGAAAAAAGTAAAATCGTGAACAAGGAAAGCAGAACAAACACGGCTGATTGCTTGAGGCAGCCACGTGGGTGCACTCTGAAAGCGATGCCAAAAATAAATAAAGTCAAAAGTCGAACCGAAACAAACAAAAACAAAACAAAAGAGAATCGAAGAAAGCCCAAATCACGGCGGCTGTCATGAGCAGGAATCATTGGCACTGCTGCTGACCAAAACCACAGAGCCGCCCGGGTATCACCACGTTCTTTTTTTTGTCCCGGCTCTCTCTCTTCACAATCTCGATGACCGAGCGGCCTTTGTCCTGTCCCGGGCAATCTCGGCCAGCACACGCTGCGTCTCTGGATTCTCAGCGTCGTACGTCGTGAGCAGCCAGATGACATAGTCGCGCCACTCCTCGAGCCAGCGCGCGCGCGCGTCGGCCATGGCGGCGTCGCTGCTGAAGCACGAGTGAATCAGGCTCCACTCGCCAGCTGGCGCCAGCCAAAGAGGCCCATGTCGGACTTGCCCACGAGGACCTGGTAAAAGTCGTGCGACAGCGAGGACTGGAAGAGCGCCGGAAAGTTCATGTGCATTTGATTTATAAGAAAACGACACCATAAAGAAAAAAACCACAAAATGTTCACCAGTTGATTACCAATACAAGAAGCAAACGGTCAGATGTTAATAGCACATTGGTCTTTACGAGTTTACAGTATTGACAGTGATATTTGTTTTATATGATTTAAACAACAACAATCTATTGGCAGCAGGCTCGATGTTGCTTGTTGCGGCAGCTGAGTCTAGGAACCATATCATATCCAAAACAACTGCGAGTTTTGATGTCCAACTCTATTCTCTGCTCATCACGGAACGATATCGGCTAGTAGTGCTCAAACACCACCCCGACGCCCGTTCAGGTTCGACGTCTGACACTCCCCGTGCAGTGTGCGGTGTTTATGTCCAACCCAGCTGTGGTAGTAATAATAGCACGTATTTATATCTTTCTCACTAAGTATATCATATAAGAAATAGTAAGAATCACAAAAAAGACAAGAAAACTTCCTATCCCTTTCCTTCTACACGTCGCACTCCAGCAATTAGCCATCATCACGACCGTCTTCACCTACGGAATCGTGCCGCCGCCGCGCGTCATGACATCTACTCCCAGGCCCGCGCGTATGGCCAGAACGTGTTGTCCTCTTCGTATTCTGCTCCGGGGCGCCGTCTGCCGCGCGGCCCCGAACCACAGGACTCGTGCGCCGTTCCGAGCGATCGACACGGCCTACTGCCCAGGCTCACACGCAGCTATGTGCTTTCGCGCGAAACGCGTCATTGCTCCAGGGCGTGCTTCCAGCGCCCGGGGTTCATCCAGGTCACATGTAACGCCAGTCAGGTTCGCCACGAGAATGAGACCGCATCTTACATGTCGCTGAGAACCACGAGCCGACCTTCCGAGTGCGAAGCCAGATCAACAGCGTGCGTCGACCCGGGCCCTCCGTACTTCGAATACGAGGAGAGAAGAAGCGCGAGCGTCAGCTGAGAGCGCTAGTAGTCAGCCTCACGTCAGCAAGTCAGACTGCGAGCCGCTCTAGACTCAAAGAACCTAATCTAGCGTGCCGGCCAGCCCCTGAACAGGAGGAGGACCGAGAGCGCCCCCTAGAAACTAGATTGTGCATCATATTGCCAATATTGTGTTGCCGCGATTGGTCAGCTCGATTGTCTGGATATGGATGTGCAGGCCTGTTGGTATCTGGTAAGATGTAGGCTACCTGGAACTGCGTGCACAATGTGTGGCTAGCGGCGGACTGATTCGAGCATACCGCTACAGTATGTATGACCTCCACAATACCCCGCAAAAGTCGTGCCCATGGCACGACAGCTTGAGAGGTACTCACCTGAGCAAGAAGTGCATACCATCCTGCGTGTGCCGCTCTAGCCTCCGCCCGATACGCGGTATGTCTAGGGCATTGTGTACGATACTGCCTGCACCCGACCAGCAATTTCCGACTGATCAGTCGGTTTTGCGCGGGGTGAAGATGGGCCGCGGACAGGAGCATCGCGGGGTGTGCCCTGGCAGTGGATGAGTCGAGCTAGCCAGGGATGTCTCGATTGATGAGCGCAAGTTACCAAGCCGGCGTTCGTACTGCTCTGAGAAACAGGGTGGTGTTGTCGTGGGTTGGCATGACGATGAAATAGAGGCGATAATCTGCAGATACGAGGCGAGCAGACGAGAGAAAAGAATGTGAGCGAGGTGAGCCGAGAGTGGCGAGAGGCGGCAGAAAAAAAAGAAGAAAAGACCCATTGTGGCACAACACTCTGAGAGCGCACTTCGTCCGCGGACCGGCTTCAATTACGCCAGCCCAGCAAGCCGTGCCCCATCGAACGAGATTGCCTGTCGACGTCAGTCCCCATGTCCGAGCTGTCTGCGTTGCCGTCTCGGTGCCAGGGGATTTTACTTCGACTTTGCCCAGTTCGATGTGGCCGAACCAATGTTTCTCACGAATAGACGCATTAGAAAGGCCGTGATTCTCCGGCCCATACTCTACGCGTGCCCTCTCAGACACGCCGGCGGCCCCAAGATGTCCAAAGTTTCGGCGCACCCGGGCAGCGGTCCCCTCGTCCGGCCGGAAGCGCGGCCTATGCGTCATACGTGAGCATCGGAGGACTTGCTCAAGAGAACTTGCTAGAGAGTCCTGCTCGACGGCGGTGCTTGCCCATTGCCGGGCTGGCGCGTGTGAGAAGCCGGACTAGTGGCTAGTCGAAGAAAACCAGTCGCAACCAGTGTGGACTGCGTCGCCAGCCGGCTTTCTGGTGAAAGCAGCTGCGGTGTAGGGACAACGTCGTCGACCGAAGTCGGAAGCCCGGCCTGGCATATGCAGCATTGTCGGTATAACCGCCATACGTGAGGCGTGGCGTGCGAGTTAGATTAATGATGCTTGCTGCGTGTGCGATCCGCAGTGACACGGCAAGTTAGAGTATCACGCAGCACCTCTTGTCGTGTGCCTCCTATGAAGGTTCACGACGCCGTCCCGACGTGTCGAGGTCTATGACCTTCCGTCTCGCATGAGAACCCGCGCGGTCCACCCATGGAATTGAAGTTCACACAACCCAGGGCGTGACTCGTCGTAGCTCAGCTTGTATTTGCGGTGCCTGGTGGCGACTCCGTTGGCCAACTATGATGCAGCAGACGTGAGACGGAAAAAAAAGAACTCTGAAGGTGTACAATGATAATAAAGAGTAGAAAGCACCAAATAAACCGAGCGTCATCGTATCCCGTCCCCGAATGGCGAATGTTGGTCGATGTCCCTGACCGGGATGCCAGCGGATGTTCCTGTGCGCCAGGCAACAACTCCGTGGCTGTAAAACTTTCGACTGTGTCCCGGACCTTTCCCGCGCTCACGTGTGGCCTGATAATGGTAAATTGGTAAGTAACAAGAGAGGTCCGTCGGGAAGCAATCATGACAGTGTGATCCGCCCGCAGTCGCCTTGCGGTGCCGTCTCCACACGGTTGCAGACAGGGCAAAGCAGTGTCATTTCCTAGCGCGCCGCGCTTATGCGCCGTGCCTCGCTGCCACACCTTTAGGATACTTATCCCGCTCGGTCCCTTTTTTCGCTGTGGTTGAACGCGGTCGAAACACATCACGTCAATGGTTTTAATGGGCCAAGCCTCCGCAATGCCAGGGCTTCAAACCCGGAGTTGCCCGTGCCCGACACATATATCAATGACAAGCCTCACCGTGCGCTACCATAGTTCGAGAGCGTGCCTGGGATGGTTGCTGTCCAAGCTGTGAGATATGTCGGGAACGTCTCCTTTTCGCATGATACAACCAGCTTGGACCTTCGAGCCATGTCCATGTGCGGGCATTTTGCATCTCCGTTCCTGCCTACGGAATTGCCCGGAGGAAGTCGCGCAAACTGCATGTGTTTCCGGTCGTGGTAAGCATGGGGGTTAGCAAGTAGATCTTGCCGGGCGCTTCTCTGTCGCGAATTGATCTGGACCAGTGAATCTTGGGAGGTACTGAATCTCGTCCCACAGGTAAAACCGTGTACTAAATTTCTTGTCCCACCGGTGGGCCTGGTTGCTTTTCGGCGCGCCGTTGCCAACAGATCGACCAGCAAGGTGCAATGTGGGAGCGAGCCACCGTAACGACATGCGCTGGCATACCGAACAGATGGCCGCGAGCGATCAATCTTCTCGGCCAGGTCCAGGAGAACGCGTGGCTTGAGGCATGCGTTGTAGTGGATGTGCAGGTGGGCACCCTTGGCTGTGATCGGAGTAAGTGCTGCGGGAGCACCAAGACGCCAGTTGGCCGCCGTCGTCCTTGGTCGTCCGGGCGCTCGCCGTGCTGCCCGGAGGACCTGGGCGACTCTCGGTGCGCCATCCCCGGGTTAGTCCTGGTAGCCTGGAAACGCCGACCTAAGGCCTTGCTGAACGTCCAAGATGCTAGCCCAGTAGGTGATTCTATCCGCGCGTCGGCAAGGTCGCCCATTCTTTGTGCCTTCGTGATTCCCATAGTCGCTAAGCTCCAACGGTCAGCGGCTTGGTGGCCGCCCTCATCCCACTTCCTATGCCGGCTCGCAGCTCTGGTGAAGAGCGCAGAGGCATGCACGTCCACGTGACGTCCCTGTACTCATTTAGCCATCTACGGCCGGCACTGGCCATTGGACATTGGACACGCACTCTTCAAACAGCAACAAAGTTGGGCCGGTCGCTGTAGTTGGCACCGCGCTTGTCAAGCAGCTCAACAGACGCCTTGAGGCTGTCCAGGACGATCCATTTCGTGCCAAACGTCTCAAAGTAGAGCACGTCCGAGTCTGCAGGGTCAGTTTTCCAGTCTCTCAGTGCGTATGTCGTATGCCTCGACAATTCCAACCATATCAACGAAGACGCACTGTATTCCTTTGCCCACTTGGCGTACTGCTTGAACGCCGCAACAAACGGGATCTTGCGGTAGTGCCCAGCAGGAACTCGCGCCGGCGGACCAGGCGGCTGGCGGTACTTGCGCTTGCCAAACACGCGCGGCACGGCGTAAACGACGAGAAAAGCGACGGCGACGAGCAGCGTCAGCACCGTCGGTGGCGGAAAGGCGAGTATGGCCATGGCAGGTGGCAGTCTGGTCTTGTCTGGTTTGGTCCCAAGCTGGCAGATGCGAGGCAGAGGAGGGCAACTTGGTTATATCAGAAGAAAGACTGAAGCAAGACTGCAGTGTCCGTATCCGGCAGGGTGCACAGCATCCACCCAGACCAGGAAGGCCGCATTACAAACGAGCGCCTGATAACTGGAAGCCAGGAGCCCATCGGTCGTCCCGCGATACGGTATCTGGAAAACGGAACACAGCCTCGGCCGGCAGAATTGCCGGATAAGACGACCCCTGCCCAAGGCGGCCGTTATCACACGCAGTGCTGCATACACGGGGACGCTAGGCCACACTAAACCCAGTAAATGCTTATGCGTCTTCGGAGAACAGATACCTCATGGTTGCATGGTTGCATTGGAACAACAGCGGCCAGCTGCAGATGAAGAGTGTCTATCCCGGGCTCTGCACGAGCAGCCTACACAGATATCGTAGAAAGACGAAGGTGAATTGAACGCAATGGACGGTACAATGTAGATTGTTGTCCTTTTTTTCATGTATTGGATTCGTCAACTCTATCCATTCTTGAACCAACTCCCCTAGTTCCATTCCTTTGCAGCTCCTCAACTGCCACTTCTGCCGTGACGACGTCGCCCATCTTTGCCTGCATGTCAAAGAGGTTGGCAAAATGCGTCTCCTTGCACGTGTCTGCGCAGCCATCGGCAACAATCTGTCGAAGCAACGACCAGCGTCAGCATTGTAAACAAGGGGAGAGGAAGGAAATGCAAAAAAAAAAAAAGGAGAAAAAAAAAGAAAAGAAGAAATAACTCACAATGCCACGGAAGCCGAGACCCCTGCGCGTCCAGCACGCTCTGGCGGACCTCGCCGCCCGTGCGCGCGCCGCAAAAGACCAGCGTGTCGATGCCCAGAACCTGCAGCTGTGTCGACAGGTTGGTGCCGAAGAAGGCGCTGGCAAAACTTTTTGCTCAATCGACGAGGTCCGGCACCGCGCCGCTGCCCTCCATCTGTTGCTGCTGCGGGACGAGTCCCTCCAGGAAGCCGACGTGCTGCCGCTCGGCGTCCTTTTTCGTTGAACACGCCGAGTACGCTCGCCGGGAGCTTCTGCTTCCAAAGGCCCGCATCTCGTAGGCTGGCGTTTGTAAAGAGCGTGCTGGCCCAGATCACGACGCAGCCGCCGGCACGTGCAGCGGCGACGAGCGATGCGACCGTGGCCGGCACGGTGCTGCCCGTACCGCACGTCGACGTGAGCAGCGACAGGGCGAGGACTCGGAAAAGTACGGCTTGCCGACGTCGAGGACCAGCAGCGCCGGCCGCTTTCCCCAGCCCAGGGCGCCTGCTTTTTGTTGGAGATGTTGGCGGCGTATGCCGGGTAGTCGTCGGGGGACAGGGCAGAGGACATGCTGTCGACGGTGGACGGTGGAAGCAAGACTGTTGTGGTTAGAGGAGGAAACGTTGTGTGGTGCCTGGCCAAGAGCCTCGCAACGTAGAAAGGGTACAATGAACTTATTTTCACAATTCCTGTATTTTATTTTATTTTATTGGTTTACTTATTTTATTTAACCTGCTTTTCACTTACAGGGACCTCGTCCTCACTTCTGGTGTCTATCTGGCACACGACGTTGATAACCAATCCCTGGCACCTCTAGCGGCTAGTCTGCGTTTCCGGCCGGCAGTTTCCATGTCTACGTCTGCCAGCTCCGTGCCCCGTCGTCCAATGGGGTCCCTACGTCCATCATGACATAGCTGCCAATGCCAGGAACTCGCTGAGCTCCTGCTCAAACGACTCGCCATCCTGCCGCGCTGCTGCCCTCGTATGCCGAGGCCGCCGTCTGCGAGGAGGAGGGCAGCAGCGTGTCATTTTGGCTGTGTCCGTGTTTCTGGTCGCGTTTCCGGCAGCGTGGCAGCATCTGGCCCCGGGCGTCTACCCTCTGACGCCGCAGCAGCCGCGGTGAGCAATACCGAGGCTCGCCGGCATCGTCCAGCATGCCGCTGCGTGGTTTTCATCGATGCCCAGCGAGGTCATCCCGTTCCAGGCCCCGTCTAGTCAGTGTATATACAGTCCAGTGGTGTCTTTGTCTTGTAAAGGGCCAAAGATAAAGTCAGGAAAAGGTTATACATGGGGGTGGCACTGTACATGATCGTTGTCCATCTTCTGCATTGTCGGTCATCGGGCTCTGGCTCTGGATCTGGCTCTTTGCATGGAATGACCCTGCCGCTCTCGTCAGAGATGCCAGCCACCGCGATGCCAGCGGCCAGGTGGTCTGGAGCTCAGCAAGCATTTCCAGGGACTGCTTGAGCTTGTCGCCCGCTTCTGGAGCGAGCCGCGGGCATACTGGTGGACTTAGTATCGTCGTCCACGCTGTCATCCTGCATTGTTGCGTCTTAGCTCCTGAGAGACTTACACTGCGGCGTGCGGAGGAGCTGGAGATACAGGTTTCCGCAGGTGTAAAGGGAAAACAGCTCAAGACAACGTCAGCACAGAGAAGAGGGCTTTGGAGAACGGAGAGATGAGTGACACACTAGAATGGCCGAGAAACCTTCCGACTCGGCCCGTGTCGACACGAACCACTCAAATGGGTTCCATCAGGCCCTGGACGTTTTCGTACAGCGCCGTTCGCCACGCTTGTCAGAGAATTGCATCTGGGTTGGTTTTGCGACTTCCTTTCGTGGCGTTGGCGACCATCCTGGGGCTGTTAGCAATCAACGATCAACAATCACACAATCACACAATCAAAACTGTCAAAGATAACACCACATACACGTCGAGAAATACACGCCGCACAATGATATTGGCAAGACGGATGACCATGACAATGCTCAGATACGCCAGGTGCACTGCTCGGCGCTGTGCCCGCGCATGTTCCACACGCTCCAGCGATGGTTCGCGGGGATGTTCTCCTCCCAGCTGGCCAGCTCACGGCACATGGCGTCGAAGCTGCTACCCGCGTCCCACGGCGGCGAAGGCGAGGAGGGTGCGGACATGGGGGGATTGTTGTCAATACGTCCGCTGCCGCTGCCGCCACCGCTGCTGCCCGCAGAAAATTCCGTGGGCTGCGCGCTGCGCGCCACGCGGCCCCAGAGGCTATGCGCCTGCAGCAGTGTGGCAAAGATGGAGCGGGCCGGCAGCGACACGAGCTCGGGCTGCCGTGCGGCGGCCTTTGTGCCGGGCATGGCGGCGCGTGAGGCCGGCCGGCGGCCAAAGGCAAAGTCACTCTCGTCGCACGGCAGCAGGGCCGTGATGTCGTCGAAGCTAAAGGGCACGGGCGATGCGTGGCTCGTGTGCAGGTTGTCCTCGGCTGCCATGTGTCAGGGGGTTTGCCAAGATAAAAAGGACACGACATCCGATGGCATTGAGGTAGAACGTACTCTCGAGGACCCAAAAGGTGCGCCGGGCGATTTCGGCCTTGACGATTTCCTCCGTCGTGGCGTTTGCTGGCAGGTTGTACGTCTCTTCGCGATGGAGACGGAGCATTCCAGCCACTGGGATGTTAGTTTGTTCTTTTTCCTTCCACACATGGTGTCCGCGTTATCACTTACTTCGCACCGCAATACCCATATGTGTCTAGCTGGTCAGCACGCTTATACCGTTTTTATAAAAGAAAATAAGAACAAAAAAAGACGGCCACGCACGGAACTTCGAATTTTGTCGCCGTGGCCCCACTGCGCCAGGGCCAGCAACAAAAAGGCCTGCACATTCTCGACCGCGGGCTCGTACATGGCGCCCGGGACGAGCAGCGACGCCTGCTGCATAAAGTACTCGCTGGCGGCCTGGCTGCTGCCGTAGCGCCGGACGAGGCACGGCGTGAAGCGGCACGAGACGCTCAGGATGGCGAGGATGAGAAAGAGCGGCACAGACTGCACGTCGCGCGACAGGCTCTCGAGGAACAGCCGCTTGGAGATGAAGCCCACCTGGAAGCACGACGTCCACATGGCCTTGCAGCCCTCGACGACGTCGCGCTGCGGCGGCAGCACGGCTTGTGGCTGCAGTACCGGTTGCGGTTGCGGCAGGGCGGGCGTTTGCCGTGGCGTCGGGAAGGGCGAACGCAGCACCGTGCCGTCGTCGATGCTGTGGATTTTCTGTCAGTAGGGGGGACGTAGAGGACCTGGATGGTGGGGACTGTGCATACGTCTGTGCTGGCAAGCCAGAAAGGTCCGTTATGCGTGGAGGTCCAATGCCGTCGGATGCATCGACGGACTGTCTTCCCTTTCCGGACTTCTCCACTCGATACTAGCAGCTGTCAGAGGACGTCGAGGCACGAGCACGCAGGACAGGAGGAACATCCTACACCTCGGTCAAAGTGGCTGTGGCCACGCGCGGGGAAGAAGCTGCAGGGGTCAGTGCCGGAACACAACGCATCCGCCAGATCAACGTCCGCGTCCACCTACCATGCATCTGCATCGGCATCGCCGGCCTTGTGGCAGCCGTCGCACGGCGCCTTGCCGTTACGCGTGGTGCATTTACTACGCAACCGACGGCATCTATGTGGTAGGCTGGGTATCAGCAAGCTGTCCACAAATTATCCAATCGTCCGTTGGTAGCCGTCACTACTGACCGTCGACAAGCCACACTCGCGCGGCGCAGTTTGGCCCGCTCCTGGCCATTGCCGTCCAGCGGCAGGTTGAACATTGTGCCGGATCACGTGGTCTTTTGTTTCTGTTTCGACGAGATGGAGATAGCAAGACGGGAAAAGAAGACAAAGAAGGGGGGCGGTAATCACAATCGTTGTCGTTGGCGGATGGACACCGGCTGGCAGATGGGCCGTGTTTATATCCTGCCTGCCGAGGAAAACCGGGGCTGAGAGAGACGCTGATAGAGAAATTGCTTGCAGCAGCTCTTATCTTTCCCCACCGCAGCTGCCCTGCGCTAGAAAGCTTAGTATGCTCCCTCCGGCCGGCATTTGATACAGTGTTGGCCGCCGGTGGTAGCCAAGACGGCAGCCTTATCTTGGCATTGCCAGCGTGTCACTGCTGGTGACGCAGACTGTTTTCTTTTCTCATATCTGATGCGTGGCGGTCTTGATGTGTCGTAGTCTTGATGTATCGAAATCTGGACGTTTCAGTAATCTATTAACAATTCAAAGCCTCGGCCTGTTTTTTATTCGATTTGTTGAACGATTGACTTCATTCATTTAATTTTTTTTGATTTTTGATTTTTGATTGTTTTTGGTTTCTTTTGAACCCAATTTTCTAATCCACAATCTAACATCACCACTTTGCATCTCCCACACAGAAGCCACACACACACCATGGGCGAGTTTGTTCCTACCGCCACCGAGACCATGACCTGCCCGCCGCCGACATGCACTGTTGTCTCGGGCCGAGCTGCTACGGAAGGGTTCACATACCAGGCGAAGCCAGCGGCAGGCGATCCTTACCCGTACATGCAAGGCTTTGGAAACCGCTTTGCATCAGAGGCAATGTATTCCACAGTCTGCCCATACTCATTTTCTTATGATTTTATGCTTTGATGTGCTCGTCCTAACAATGTCAGCCCTGGCGCGTTGCCAGAATGTGGCCGGAATGTGCCGCAAAAGTGCCCGTTCGACCTGTACTCGGAGCAGCTCAACGGCACGTCCTTTATATCGAGCCGGCAGACGCTGCAGAATGTGTATGTTTCCCCATAGTCCGACTGGCAGGCCGTCCGCTAACAGAGCAGTTGGATGTACCGCATCCGGCCATCGGTTGCCCACCGGCCGCTGGCCCCGATGCCAGCCAACGACGATGTGCAGGCCTGTTTCTCGCCGCTCAACCCGAGCGTCTCGTTCAACCCGCTGAGCCACACATGGGGCCCGCTGGACGTTCCGGCAGCCGACACGACGCCCGTGACGTTTGTGAGTGGCCTCAAGACGATGGGCGGCCACGGCGACCCGACGGCGAAGGAGGGCATCGCGGTGCACATGTACGCGGCCAACACCAGCATGGGCAACGAGGCGTTTTGCAACAATGACGGCGACTTCCTCATCATCCCGCACGAGGGGCGGCTCGACATCCAGACGGAGCTGGGGCGCATGGCGGTGCAGCCGGGCGAGATTGCCGTGGTGCAGGCGGGCATCCGGTGGCGGGTGGCGCTGCCCGACGGCGGCGTGGCGCGTGGCTACGTGCAGGAGATTTTCGGGACGCACTACGAACTGCCGGAGCTGGGCCCGCTGGGCAGCAACGGCATGGCGCTGCCCAAGGACTTTAAGACGCCAGTGGCGAGCTTCAACGTCGATGACGCGGCGTGGGCGCTCGTGGTGAAGCTGGCCGGCAAGTTCTACCGCTACGAGCAGGCCTGGACGCCATTTGACGTGGTGGCCTGGCACGGAAAGTGAGTAGGGTGGTCGTGACAGGCTGAAGGACTGCTGCTTCTTGCGAGAATACAACACTGACCCCTACCCCCAGTTACGCGCCGTATAAGTACGAGCTGGCCAACTTTGTGTCCTTCAACACGACGCTCAAGGAGCAGGTCGACCCAACGGTGCACACGGTGCTGATGGCGCGGTCCAAGATCCCGGCGTGTCGCTGACCGAGTTTGCCGCGTTCCAGCCCAAGTGGCAGACCAGCACCAACACGTTCCGCCCGCCGTACTACCACCGCAACATGGCCACGGAGCTGGGCGGCCTGATCCGCGGCACGTACGGCGGCAGCTCGCGCCAGCAGGTGGCCGGCGGCCTGACGTTTGAGAACAGCTACATGCCCCACGGCGGTGAGTAGACTGGACAACTGGACAACTGGACAACTGGACAACTGGACAACTGGACAACTGGACAACAGGACAATGGCAGTCGACCCACTAACACTTTCCACATCTAGAAACATACGAGGCGTGGCGCAAGGCAACAACGGAGCCGCTCGACAACGTGCTCGTCGGCACCGACAGCCTCGGCTTCATGCTGCACATCAGCTCGCACCTGGCGCTGACCACCTTTGCCACGGAGCGCCACGGCTGCATCCGGCCGCAGCGGCCGGCCATGTGGGACAACATGCAGGCGCACTTTTACGAGCACATCCCGGCAATCAACAAGATGCTGCTGGACAAGGGGCTGCCGGGGGTTGTCGTCACGGGGTCAGTCACAGGGCTCAAGAATGGGGTCTGATGCTGAAAATATCACAAGGTAGTGTACAATATATGAAATTCATAATTCAAGGTCATAAATCATATGATTAAATCAATCACTGTCATGACCAGAATGATGTGAGCGATGTTGATGAAAGAGATATTACTGGGTGGAGTTCCTAAAAACGACTGAAAACGACGTAATAGACTGCACTCTTGACGCCAGACTCCAACAGGCCGGCATGTCCAGAGAAAAGATACGGCCGCTCTATCAGACCAAATGAAATGGGCGTGGCACATCCCTATGGCCGGCTGTTGATTAGCCAATTCTCTCAGCTGGGGCCCCACTGTCACTAACAGTCCGGGCAGGCAACTCATTAGCGTATAGCATGCATTACGGAGTAGGTCACCCCGGGCGCTGTTATCTCCCCCTGTTTCCCCAAACGGGGGATCTAGAGCAACACGACAATGTCGCGACAGCAAGCAATAGCGCCGGCGGCCATGCCCGGCAATCTCCAGATAGGCACTTGTGCGCCAAGAGATACATCGACTTGTGGGATGTGTGTAAGATACGGCCAGCAACGATGCGTACCGACGTGTCTCTGTTGACGGCGCATGGCTGGTTGATATAAACAGACTCGGCTGCGCGGCTGCTTCCCGCCGCAGCTCGACGTGTCGAGACGACTCACCGAGCACTGAACAAAGCCAGCCATCTACTTGCACAACTTACTCCAGTTCTCGTCCACTCCCGTCCACTCCCGTCCACCATGGCCGCTTCCATCCACGGCTCCGACCCGTCCACGGACGCCGTCGTCGCCGATGTCGAAAAGGGCGTTGACAACGCAAAGGGCACCAAGATCGCGTCCGAGGTCCACCCCGTGACCGATGTCGAGGTCATCGAGGGCGAGTCGCGCCTGCTCAAGTCGGCGCCGCTCGACCGGCTGTGGTCGTTTCTGTCGTCGTCGGGCGTCGAGCTGCGCGGCGTGCAGCCCGTGCCCGAGGAGCTGCGCACCGACTCGGCGTTCAACAAGATCTTTACCGTGTGGTGCACGAGCCTGCTGTGCCCCTTGCCGTGCGTTCTTTCCTCCTGTGCTTGGTCTTGTCTTTTTTTGTCTACCCATCCACACACTAACACACACAGCATCGTCACCGGTATGCTCGGCACGCTCACGTTGGGCATGAGCCTGCGCGACACGTCGCTGCTGATCCTCTTCTTCTCGCTGCTCATGTGCGTGCCGCCGGCGTTCATCGAGACCATTTCGCCGCAGACGGGCATGCGCCAGATGATCCAGTCGCGCTACTGCTTCGGCATGTACCCCAACATCCTCGTCGCCGTCCTCAACATGTGCACGCTGTGCGGCTACAGCATCATCTGCCTCGTCACCGCCGGCCAGACGCTGTCGGCCGTGTCCGGCGGCCACATCAACGCCACCGTCGGCATTGTCATTGTGGCCGTCTGCGCCATGCTGCCGGCCTTTGGCGGCTTCCAGATCATCCACCACTACGAGCGCTGGGCCTGGATCCCCGCGCTGATCGCCATTGTCATCACCGTCGGCGTCGGCGGCAGCAAACTGCACGAGCAGGCGCCCGTCGCGGACCCCGTCGCCGCGCCGACCGTCATCACTTTTATCAGCTTCATTGCCGGCTACATGCTGCCCTACAGCACCACCATTGGCGACATTGCCGTTTACATGGGCCCCCGCCCGCCGCGCCTGCGCATCTTCTTGTATGCCTGGCTCGGCATCTGCCTGCCCTCGATCCTACTCATGATCCTCGGCGCGGCCATTGGCGGTGCCGTGCCCAACATTGCCGCGTGGTCCGCCGCCAACGACGCCGATGCCGTCGGCGGCATCCTCGTGGCCATGCTCGCGCCCGCCGGCGGCTTCGGCAAGTTTGTCGCCGTGCTGCTGGCCCTCAGCGTCGTCGCCCAGATCTCGCCCGGCTTCTACTCGGTCTCGCTCAATTTCCAGATCATCTGGCCGCACTTTGCGCGCGTCCCCGCGTCTTCTTTGTGCTGGCCATCACCGCCATCGATATTGGCGTGGGCATCGCGGCCGCCGAGTCCTTTTTCGACGCCCTCGAGAACTTCTTGGGCATCATCAGCTACTGGAGCGCGGCCTTCACGGGCATCCTGCTTACCGAGTGGTTCGTCTTCCGCAAGGGCAAGGCCAGCGCCCTCGACCGGCCATCTGGAACGACTCCCGGCGGCTGCCCACAGGCCTCGCCGCGCTCGCCGCCCTGCTCGTGCCCTTTGGCCTCGTCGTGCCGTCCATGGACCAGGTGTGGTACACGGGCCCCATTGCCGAGGTGACGGGCGATCTCGGCTTTGAGTTTGCCACCGTGCTCGGCATCCTCATCTACGTGCCGCTGCGCTCTCTGGAGATCCGCCTCGGGCGTCTGTAGGCAGTGGCACGGGTGGAGGATACGATTGTGGGATGCGGATGGTTGTGTCCTGTGGTAATCTAGAAAACAATTAGAGTCTATACTATCCTTTTTCTTTCCGTCATTCTGTCTTGCAGTGTCTACGACAAATATGGCGAATTCTGCCGTCACTATTTATGTCCATCCATGGCTGATCACATACCCAAGAATATAAATCTTGGGATCTCAGTATTTCTTTGTCGACCACTGTTCTCCCGCATGGACGATGCCCTTCGTCCTCCTCGTGCATTTCTGTCCGCACTCTATGATTCAAAGCTTATGTCGATAGGACCGCACTGCTTACTTTTGTCAATCTGCATGTACATGCAGCCTCCACTAAACTAGCGTAGTGGATATTTGCCTGTATCATCCCCAGCACGTCTGTTTATCTGTTCGATAACACCCAAACTGCCGGCCGGTGAGCTTGTCTGCCGAGGACCAGCGGCAGTCGTGCATTGTCGGTTCATCAGCCTAATACACACGGTACTGCCACAATAGCTGAACAGCTACAATCCCTATTTGACATTCTACACACATCCACATACACACCCACACCACGTTCTTCAATCATCAACCTCTCCGTTCTCGCCATCACAATCACCAACGCCCTGTTGCTCCCGCCATGCCGACCGCCCTCGTCGAGTCACATCCGCACTTTGCGGCGTCCAAGGCCGCCGGCTTCCACCAGCCGCTTGGCTGGGGCAGCCGGCCGGCGCTCGTGCTCATCGACGTCTGCCGGGCGTACTGGGCGGCCGAGTCGCCGCTTTCGCTGCTCGCCAACCCGGCCGGCGCCGCGGCGCCCGATAGCATGGTGCGCCTGCTGACCGCGGCGCGCAAGGGCGGCATCCCCGTCGTGTGGTGCCAGGTGCACTACACGCACCCGACCATGGTGGACGGCGGCGTCATGTACAAAAAGTCGCCCGGCATCACCATCTGGCAGGACGGCGACCTGCGCGGCATGGACGCCTGGATGCCGGGCCTGGCACCCGACGGGGACTGCAGTGACGAGACGGTCGTGCTCAAGAGCAACCCCAGCGGCTTCCTGGCCACCAACCTCGCCGGACAGCTCAACGCCCTGGGCGTCGACACTATTGTGCTGTGTGGCGTCAGCACGAGCGGCTGCGTGCGTGCCACGGCGGTCGATGCCTGCGGCCACGGGTTCCGCTGCATGGTCGTCGAGGAGGCCAGCGGCGACCGCAGCGTGGAGATCCAGCGGGCCACTCTGTTTGATCTAGACGCGTGCTTTGCCGATATTGTGAGCGAGGCCGAGGCCGTCGAAAAGATTACGCAAGGGTGGTAGTCTTGTTATTATTATTATTATTATCCGCCTTTCTCAGCCACTCATGGCTATCGGCGACTAGCTAGACAGAACCCTCCTAGGGAAAAAATTGTTACAGATCTGGGTGGATGTGTGTTTTTGGTTATAGGTGTGTATAGTTTGGTTATTCATGGCCACTTTTTTAAATATAATAAAATTAAATAAATAATTAAATAGATTAATAAATAAAATAAAATAAATAAAAGTAAATAACGAGTAATATATTACGCCGGCGGTAATAACCGTTCAAGTTTTTTAATTAAATTATGCTTTAAAAGTTTTTCATTTTAAATAAATTAACGAAAAAGTGGCCGGGTAGTAAAACTCGTTTATAAATAATGGTTTAAATCCGTTAATATTTATAATTAACCGGGTAGCCGCGGTAATATTATTATATAAAATAAAAAAAATATAAACCGGGTTGTATCTTTAATATTATAATAATAAACCGGTGAGTTTATTTTATATTATCGAAAAAAATATATATATAAATCGATAGAATTAATATGAACATTTTATTATTAATAAATTTTTAACGGTTAATAATAATAATTTAATTCGTTTTATAAAAGTAAATAACGGGGGCGAAACGGGGGAAAACGAGTAATAATTAATAAACGATCGGGGGGAACGGACCACGCCCCGAATAATTAAAGTTTTCGTTTATTAATTTAATTATAATAAAAAAGGTGTAATAATAAATAAAATATTAATTAAAAAGTAATATTTTTGTTTTTAAGTAAAAAAATAAATTAATATAAATTAATAAAACGCCGAAAACGATATGGAAGTAATTATAAAAAGTTATATTAAAAAAATCATCGATCGATGGTTATCGTTTTTTTAAAAAAAAATTAATATTATATACCGTCGTATTTTATAGTATTATTATATAAATTATATACGTTTATAAAACGTATATTTTTATATTTTTTTAATAAATCTTATAAAAATAAAGTTTTATAAATAAAACGATGTTTTATTTATTAAAAGTATTTAAAGAATTTTTTTTTATCGAGTTAGATATCGTAAAACGGGCCGACGGTTAAAAGTAAAAAATAATATTTTAAGCGATCGAGAGTATTATTTTCGAGGTTTATATAAATATAGAGAAATAAAAAAAATTTGTTAATTTAAATATTACTTTTTTAACCGTATTTATATTATAATAATAGTTTACGTTAATTAAATAAATAGTATAAAATTCTTATTATACGACGACGTTTAAAAAGGTAATATTATTAATAAATTAAATAATAATTTTAATACTGGTTAAGGTTTAATAAAACCCGTATAAATTATATTTATAATATAACCTTCTTCTTTTAAATTTCGTTTTAAAATCTATAAATAACTCGTTATCCACCTTTTTTAATTTTTTTCTTATAAGAAGGCTTTTTTTTATTCTTTAATATATTTAATCGCGTTAAAAACGTCGATTTGCGGTACTAAATTATACTAACGTCGTTTTCCCGTTAAAAATAATTATAATCCGGTTTATTAATTTAAAAAAAGTAAAAGTATATAATATATAATATCGCTAAAAAGAATTTAAAAAAGATAAGTTTTTACGAAAAGAGTGCGAGGGAGGTAAAATAAGAAATAGCGAAAAAAAAGGTGTATATAAGTGTACGCGGTTATACGATAGATTTCTGATCGGAGGTTTTACGGCCGTAATATAGCTATATAAGCCACACTACGGCCTGGTCAGTGCGCTAAGGAGAGAAAAGGGGGATAGGGTGGCCACGACAGGTAGAGAGAATTTGAAGGAGACAAGTTTCCACGAAAAGAGTACGAGGGAGGTAAAATAAGAAATAGCGAAAAAAAAGGTGTATATAAGTGTACGCGGTTATACGATAGATTTCCGATCGGAAATCCGTCGTATGGTATCGTAATTAAATTAACAACGAAACCACGATCACGGGTACGGTTCTCCCACCCTGATTTAATATTTATTAATCTTTTTCTTTTAAACGGCCGATATACCGTAATAAATACTTTATCTTACTTTTTCGTATTCGGATATATAATACCTCGACGCCGCGATCGAAATTTATATAGTTTTTTTTATTATATAAAATATTAACGTTTATTAAAAAAAAGTTTTTAAACTTATATTTTAAAAAATAATTTTACCGGATATTAAATTATTTAATAACCGTTTTATAAATAAAATTAAATATATAAAAACTATATAAACCGTCGAAAAAAACCGTTTTATAATTTAAATATATAACGATTTTAATAAAACTTTTAAATTTATTTAATCCCCGATTATTTAACAAATAAATTAACGTTTTTTAATTTTAATAATAATTTACTAATTTAATAACAATATATATATCATAAACTACCACACACCCAAACGACGCCGCGCCTTCGTAACACGCCACTTAAATATCGCGCCTTAATAACACACGCACGTAACAAGTATAACGCCTTAATAACGCTCACACGTAACGCGCGCGTTATAGCTAACACGCGCTAACGAGTCGCTGACGTTAAGTCAACGCCTCCCAGCCACTAAGCTAGTATAAATAAGAGGCCCTCCCTTTTCCCTTTAAGAAAAGTTATAAAAAAAAAGGTTAAAAAAGTAATATTAATGTTTTTTTTAAAAAAAAATACTTTTCGGGCGACCGTTAAAGAAACGAATTAATTAAATTTAACGTTTTTAATCTTTAAAAAACTAAAAATTATTAAAAATAAAAAAAAGTTAACTCTCGAGAAAAAGTTAACGATTTTAAAGCGAAAAAAACGTTTCCATGAACGTTCGAAGTAAATTAGATAACCGTAAAATCGTAGAAATACTCTTATAAGTTATACGATAAAACCGTGTAACATTTAAAAAGTTACTTAACTGATGACTTTAATTATAACCTGCAAGAGCGCTTAATAATCACTTGATGGCGTGCTTGATAACGTGATTAAAGATTGAATATCTTTTTAGAGAGTAGAGCAGTGATCCGGAGATTAATTATAATACGTTCTGTTTGCTTTTGAAAAAAAAGCCGTGATAGCCTCGTTGTGTCGATTTATAGGGTCGTCCTTGCCTGTCCTGCTTTGAGTTGTTCTACATGCTCCCACTGAAACATTACTCGGTGTCAATAGTGGTGTGACCAAGTGTGGTGCTCCACACTCACAGTACAGTGTGCCTGGCTGCAGCGTGGAGACTCTTTAGACGACTTGCGCACTCCAACACAGCCCAAGGAGCCCGACATGACTCGATGTGGCGGCTATGTATTTACTACACTGCTAGTCCCGGTGACGCTTCGGACTCCGGTGATGTCCGTTATGGGCTACGGAGTCAACAGGCACCTCTTTTGCCGACAGAGATGCCCGACGACGGGTATTGCAGGAGGCTCGTTGCTGTTGCGTGGATTGCATGCAACTTGCATATGTCTGTACTTTTAATATTACATTGCGTCTGATGTCGCTGCAAACTTATTCTGCTGTTTGCTTGCTCCATTTGTTGTTCTTGGCACTTGTCATATGGTCTTGACTAAGTTCTAGATCGATTTCTAGCTATTTTGCTCGATTTAACCCGCGGCGGACAATGATAACTTAATATGACGTCGGCATGTACCGCTCAGCCAGGTGAAGCGTGATGCGGTGCAGGTCGTACTTTTGGATCTGGTCCTTTTCTGCAATGTATTCGGCAAGGTTGCGCGACGCATCAATGTAGCGGCCCGACATGAATTGTGCTCCTTGAAGTTTTACTGGTTTATAAATAATTCGGCCGCCTGGACCGTGTTTCGGCATCGCGGGAATGGCAAAGCGGCTAAACAGACACGCGCCGTGCAGCGAGATGGAACACGTGCTCCACCAGATGCCCGGGTCCGAATACCGCCGTCGGCAGCAACTGCGGCGGCCGTCTCTTCGACCTCGTTCGTCGACGGTCAGCGACCGCACGCCCGATACGCGGCCCGCACCCGCCCCAATGGCATTCTGGGCCTTGAGTGCGGTCGCCAGCTCGGGTTCTGTCGCGGGTCCGTGGCATACCGTCTGGCCTTTGGACGACGTGGCTGTCTTAGTGTTTGTCGTGATGTTCGTGATGTTTGCTACTTTTATATTGGAAGTGATTTCCGTCCAGGTTCTCGTATCGTTGGCGTCTACTATTCTCATTACGTTTTGTCTTGCCATCGCGACTGCAAAATGTGGCGATGGTGAGCCATGTGGGGAGACGCAATCTGGCTTGTCGATTGTGGGGATCAACGAAGAACTGCAGTACAGTGCCTAGTCTTGGCATTTCCTTTAATTCCTTTTGTGTTCTTTTGTTTCCTCGACTCTACGGTTCCCACCTCTCCATCTTGTCCCAGACGTTCCCCAGGTTCTCAACCTCTGTCGTCAGCTTTCCCCAAACCCGTCCTTTGTATCCACCTTTCAATCCCCCCAGATACGTCCACTACACTACCCCATAATTGAGCTGCCTGGCTGGGCATACACAATACCTTCACGGCGTCTCCGTCTCCTATATGTCCAATACAACCTCCCATTTTCTTTTTCTCCATTAGAGATCATCAATTCAGTCGCTTTCGTACCCTCTTGTTCACTTGCTCTTTTCTTTATCCCAAACCCAACAGCCAATATGCCTAGACTGGGTAAGATCGTGTCCACAATCGTCAACGACGACAACAAGGCGTCTTTGAGACGGACCTGGACGTCCACGCCCACCACACTCGACCCCAAAAGCCAACATTCGCCGCATCTACTCGGCGGCACGGGTGCCTGTCCCAACATCAAGTTCAACGCTGCCGATGAGGCTCCACAGCATCGCAAACAAGCAGGGCGCCGAGTTTGTCCTGACCGAGCTGCAGCCGGGTGCGATCAGCCCCATGCACGCTACCCCTTCGGTCGACTTTGGCGTCATCCTTTCCGGCGAGGTTGTCCTGGTCCTGGACTCGGCGAAGAAAAGATTATGAGGTGCGTAATTTCCAGTCTTCCATTATCTTGTGCGTGTACTCGTCTTTCATTCTAACACAGCCAGCGCTGGCGATGTCTATGTTCAGAAGTCGACCAGCCATCGGTGGGAGAACCGCGGCACGGAGATCGTGACGCTTGTGGTCGTCCTAGTCGCTGCGCATCCCTAAAGACAGAAGGTGGTGTGTTCTATCTGTGAACGGGGCTCCGTTATTTCTCGATAGTCATACAAACATACAAATCACCTTACATCGTCCAAGTACCGTTTATATATCGTATACTGTCAGAATGGACTAGTGCATAATTGGCGTCTTTTATAAGATGATTATGAACAGAAAATGTGGCACAATACGCTTCCATTGCTTTGTTTCGCATATGTATGATTGTCACTACTCTGTTACCACTCTGTCTGGTCAATTATTGATATTTTACATGATAACTCTCCATTGTACCTCTCGCTCAAGTGAGGATGCTAGCCTGATCACTTGCTACCTGCCACGTGTGCTTTTTTTACACCCGCCAGAATGGCGTGTCACCATTAGCATCCGTCGGGTCGGCGTCTGCTCTCCAACAACAACTTGAAACGTCCGTATCTAGATGCACAATTTAATGGCGTGTAGCCGCCTGAACTCAAAAGTCAACATTCGCGCCCGTTTGTAGGAACAACTTTACAATGACCTCATGTCCCCCTTGCTGCACCCTAGTGTAATTAATGATCATCCTCCTAAAGGCTAAAAGCCGCTCGCTTTCAAATTGCCCAGCCCTGGAACAGATCCAGACCCGAATCAGCTTCGAGATACCAATTCTCTCGAGCAGCTCTCCCGAGCCACGGCGGAAAGTACGGTCGTACTCCTCTGCAGACAAGACCTGGCGCTGGTGCTTCGTGTCCCAGACAAGAACCAACTTGGCCGCGGTGCTGCTGCTGCCAGCGGGTTGACCGGCGGCCGCTGTCAAGATCACCATGCGCGACGCCAATGACGTACTGACCCATAGCCTCGGACACGGCTTGGGAGGCCGCCGGCAGCAGATGCTTAAAGGTTTGCAGAGTGTAGGCGACGTCGAGCACGTGGCCGGTGCGGCCGGTAAAGGGACCTTTGAACGGGTTGGGCTAGCGTTGACGTAGGTCTGTTAGTACATGCTTAGTAAAACCGGGTTGTCTCGTTTCCACGTACCTCGTGAAAGTGATACACGTGGAGGTTTTTATTTGCCGACAGCCGGCCCTCGGTGATTACAGGGACGTAGAAGCGGACGTCAGATGCGAGCTCGACAATGCCCGTGTGCACACCGGTGCTCTCGGTGACGAGGCTGTCCTGCTCGAGCTTGTAGAACGCAAAGACTTCATCCACCTCCGTTGATGTCAGCCCTGCCTGCTCCATGGACGACCGTAGCCGGCCATGCGCGTCGGGGTGCCGGAACGTTGGCACCATGGCAGCACCCTGAGACACAAAACCGTTAGCCGGATGCCGACAGTTTCCAGTGCCACTAGTTATCATAGGCGGCGAAGAGTAATTTGCGTTTTACGTACATCCAGTTCACACGTGCGACGAACGAGCGTCTTGCACCACTCGAGGTTGCTCGCGATCTGAGCGCTGCCTTTTTTCGGCTCCCAGCAAAGTTCGTCGAAACGCCGCCAATGGTCGGGTAGCAGCGCGTGTTTTGGGGCAGCGCAATGAGCTGTTGCCACGTCAGGCCGCGCAGCAGGGCCACCCGCTCGCCACGGGCAGACCGTCGGCCTTGACCTCCTTGAGAAGCTCATTGTAGATGCTTTCTCCGATCGCGAGCGGCTGCGGCTGGCGCAGGCGCGTGTTGCCGGACATGACGATGCCGCGAGAAAAAAGCGGCTCGCCTTTAAGGAACTGCATCCATACAGAGACTGTAGAGGGCCAGTCAGTCATCCAACGTTGCGAATACAGAGTGTGGAGAGACACGGTAGACAAAGTAACGACTTGGTTCCCCTTTACGTACTGGCGCCGGCAGACTCGCCCATCACTGTCACGTTCTCGGGTCGCCACCGAAGCTGGCGACGTGCTTTTAATCTGTAGACAAAGTCAGTCACCTGCAAAGGGGTACGGGGTATGCAGAGAAACAGGCCTGCAGAGCTGACTGCTTGTCAGATGGATTTGCGGCTGTCGGGAACCAGCTCTTGTGGAACGGCATTACCCAGCGCAGAGCATTTGCCTGGTCGTTGAACAAAAAAGTTGCCGGCCTCTGCTGCGGGTGTGAGCTCCGAAGAGGCCAGCGCGCCGAGGAGGCCGAGACGGTAACTGGAAAGAGGTTCAGCACGAGCCAGAATAATGATTGAAAAGCGTACAGAATCGACAGGGCATACTTGAGGCCAATGCCGACAATAGGCCTTCCCTTCTCGGCAGCCAGCTTCACGAGCTGCCGAACATCTAGACAGAGGTAAATATCAGCAGCTAGCGCGCAAGCCGCCACAGCAGTCGAGGCGCAACTGGAAAAACCTACCATATTGCGGCCACGCATTACCGCCGATGAAGAAGCCGCCACTATGCAGACAGCCATCAGTCAGGTTACTCGTAGCGCGTCAAGGCTTACATGTATGCTGAAGGGTATTGCTGTGTCTATTTTCTTCCATTTTATCATGTTTCCACGTGATCATATTGGGTTTGGTCTCGCCAAATACCAGCTGCTTACCCGTGGACGCTGTCATCGAATTTGTCAGTCCGATTGTCTCAGGTTTAACGGAATGTATATATATATATGTGTGTGTGTGTGTGTGGCAGGGCGAGTAATACGTACAATACAAACGACGGGCAGGCGAGCATCTACTGTCGGCTTGGGCGTCGTCAACACAAGGTTCAGGCACTTGTCTTCACTATGCGTGAGCGAGTGCTCGACTGGCAGCGTCTGTTGGATGAGCCCAAAATCAAAGCTGATCGAGCCGTCGGGCTGCGGCGCCATCGGACCAAACTGTGTGGCATCGTATGGCTTGCCGGCCGGCGCATGCACACGCAGGTCGTCAGCTACAACCGAGTGCTGCCAGCGCTGCGGAATCGTGGCATACAGCACATTTCGGAACTGAATACCGCCCTCCGGAAGCGATACGCCGGCCAAGGGGCCCAGCTGGGGATGATCAAGCACGGTCTCTGTCATGGTTACTGAATAGTATGGGCGAGAATTTGGCGAACACAGGGTGACACGCAAGGTAAAGCTTTTGCGAGTCTAGTGACATTGTCAGGGGAAAGCAAAGACAGAACAAATAGCCACACTTCTATACGCAACAACACGTGACATGTGGGATGGGTTGTTGGGCGTACGAGTAAGTTATTGTTAGTTCTACAATCCCCCCCGATAGAGTATAGCACGGTCATCTCTCGCCCTGGGCTCTCCTCATGGCAACGGAGACAGATGCTGTAGGATTGTTTGTGGGGTACTTGTCACAAGACTGCCCTTGTTCATGTGAAGAACAATTGTGTAAGATCGGACCCACATGCCCCTTTCAGACATTCACAAGTTTGTGGGGTAGCAGCAAAGCACAAAGCAGAGCGACGAATAGACACCTCCGCAAGGATACTGCCAGCTGAGCAACTTACAAGCCAAGTTGCTACAGTGGAGATTCCGTTGTTACCCCACAGTGTGACGGACCAGCTCAGAGAACTGGTCGAAAGCCAGTAAGCTGAGCGACACGAAGCTGCTGGCCGCGGAGCTGTAAGGCCAATAATACACAGTCGTCGGCTTTTTTTCTATGGATCGACGGATGCCACACACCTAGGTAGCGCCGCGCCTTGGTGGCGCGCCACTTGGGTGTGGCGCCTTAGTGGCGCACGCACGTCACTGGTGTGGCGCTGCAGAATGGATTATGTAATTAAAGAGAAGAAGCCATGTGATTGGCTTATAATAATGGAGATAAAGTACTTAAAAATGCTCGTCTCCTCCATCTCGGCCATGACACACGGTTAGTAAAAGGTGGCGCACGGCGACTGGTCGATGCCAGTGCCACGCTCCAGCACCAGCACATGCACGTTGGCACGGACCAGGTTGATGGCCGTTAACAAAGCCCACGGGGCCGGCGCCAACGATGATGACGCTGTGGTGGTTTTCGACGGAGCCTATGATGAAAATGAGGGCGGAAAGGGGATTGAGAATAAACGATAATAAACAAGAAATAAACGACAATGGAACAAGATGACGAATAAAAGGCAATGAAATAATAAAACAACAACTGAAGAAAGACCTTAACGTATATATAAAGTGAATAAAGAAAAGTAAAGAAAAACAAAGAAAATATGGGCTTGATGAGATGAACGAGGCCCGTCAAACTGGTCTTGGCAGGTGTTGACAGTAAGCACTCGAATAGTAGCTGATAACAGCACGCAGTTAGAGCAGCGCTGTGGCCTCCCCCGCAGCCGCATTGGCAGAAGAACCGCCATATATCTCTACAGGCAGACATTTTAAATTTTCCCGTGTCCTTGCACGGCCGCTAGCCCCCATATGCCCCTATTACCCCACACGCCGTGGGTGGTCTGTTTACGGACCTAAGGCAGACGTTGTTCTCGGATACTGCAATGGCGGGCGGCCGCTGCTGAAGCAGGTCACGCATGGATACCGACAACACCGTGAAGACAGATGAGAATGGACCAATCTAAAGTTCGAATCTAGGCCTGCCTTGTCCATCTCTCTTTCGGTAACCTCTGTCTTTCGTTCGATGCACTGCAATTTTCTGCAGCTCGATTCGCTGGCCGTACTCATACGCTGGCACCTTTTCATTTTCGTTGCGATTGCGTCATATACTGGCACCGTTTTGCAGTCTGTAGTCCTGCTGCTTTCTGATTATTAATGCCATTGCTAAGTTATCATTGTTATGCTACGTCTACATTTCTGGAACCGGTGAGAAATACAATGGCAATGTTCCCAGAAAAACAAAACATCCGCAGACCAGGCCTACTTGTAATACTGCGTAAAGTCATGCATGATCGCCTTGATCTCGAGCTGCAGCTTCGGTGGCAAACGCCTCATCCGCCGACACGTCTTTGAGCAGCCGCAGGAAGGGCGTCGTCTTGCAGAGCCGTCTCGGGGTCCTGTGCAAACAGCCGCGGATGTTGGCCGATGAGATGGGGTTGATAATGGTATTGTACTTTTCCCCGGCGCACCTCGCTGTACTTTTCCAGGATGCTGTCGTCGGCCTTGCCCTGGTAAATGCCGATGAGGCAATCAGCCAGGTTGCCGGCGTCTACGATGCCGCCGGTGAGGCCCATGCCGCCAAAAGGGTTGCACACTGCGTCAAGATTAGTGAAACGTGTACCTGTACTGCCTGTGCTGGGAATGCAAACGCTTACAGTGTGCGGCATCCGCCACGAGGCAGATGTGGGCCGACCAGCCATCTTTTCGGCTAGGCGCTGGTGCACTTTGTAGGGGCTGATGTTGGCGAGTTTCCAAGCGCCGGCTTCCGGCGCCTCGGTGGCCGGGCAGAAACTTTTGAAATTTCATGGGCTGCCGCGCACGAGCTCCTCGTGCGTCAGGCCCGTCAGCTCGCCATATGTGATGCGCCACAGTCCGTCCTTGGAGATGCGCGCCGCCATGTACCAGTGCTCGGGGTGGATGATAAAGTTGGCGTCATGGTAGCCGTACTTGTCAAAGTCGTAGTAGGTCTGGCAGGGTCATCAGCATGAGAGTACTGAGAAAGAATGCAGGCAAAGAAAAGAAGAAGAAAGACGAGAAAGGAGTAAAGGGAAAAAAATACGTCACTTACATTGGTGGCCACAATCTGCTCGTCCCACGTAAAGCCCGGAAACGAGCTGCCAAACAGCGACTTGCGCACCTGGCTGTTGGCGCCATCGCAGCCCACGACAAAGGGTGCCTGCAGCCGGCTCTTGCCCGTAGCGGATTCGGACGTCCACCCAGGCCATCGAGGAACCATTTTGCTGCCCGACGTCCAGCACCTTTGTGGCCCCAACTGATTTTGATCGACGGCTGCCCTCGATCGCGGCCAAGATGACGCGGGCCAGCTTGTGCAGCGGCAGACACACGAGGCTGTCGTCCTTGTTGTCAGGGATCGTATTGTCGAGCCCGCGAGGTATGTCGTGTCCAGCTTGCGCCACGACACGCCGTTGGGCAGGAAGCCCTGGCTCTGGATCTCGTCCAAGATGCCGGCGCGACGCAGCTCGTGATTGGCCGGCGCACTGTAGTGTGTGGCGCGCGGCCGCTCGTCGGGGCCGTCTGCCAGCTCGACGACCTGCACGGGGATGCTCTGCTGGCCGAGCAGCAGCGCAAGCAGCAGGCCAGCTGGCCCGGCGCCGACAATAATGACCCAGGGGTCGGCCTTGGCGGTCGTGGCGGCTTCAGAGGCAGTCATGTTTGCGTGCAGCGGCGAGACAAGAACCTGTAAAAAAACGATAGTAATAAAATAGCAAGAACAACTAAGTTTAGGCAGGTGTACTATCGGCAATTGCGCTCGCACGCCGGGAAAAGAGGTCTGCGGGGTGGCGTTGAACTATTATCACTTTGCTCTGCATAGCATTCCAGGGCACCGGGCGCCATTGCGCATGTGGGTGTTCATTAGCAATTTTTGTTCAGTGTCTATCTATGGCAGTCTCTATAGCACCCGGTGAGCTGTGTGGGGGGGGGGGGGTACGATTCTTGTAAAATTTCCATATCGGGCGAATTTCGCTGTGAATCCCAGCACTTTCACTAATTTCAGTTAATTTGCGAAGTTGGAATACAGCCAAAGCAACCGTTGCGTGACTCTGCTATAAGACAGGCAAATCAATCAGTAGAGAAGACACAGTCGGCGTCGTCACTATGGCTCTATTTCAAAACACACTTCAGGTGTCCGCAGCCGGCCCCTTTGATGGCGATGGGGCATCCTGCCGCCGCCCAACGAGGCGTGGGATATCGCCCAAGACATGGTGACAGACTGCTACCAGCTCATTGCCATCCTGACACCGCGTCACATGCAAGCGCTCAAGCTGTCGTTTGACGGCCTGTTGCTCGTGATGACCGATAAAGACGTCATGCACAGCATCGAGCCCCGGCACGGTGCCTTTGCACGTGCCGTGGGCCAGCCGTTGAGTATTGCAGAGTGGATCGTGCAGCCCAAGAAACGCCAACGCATCTCACGCAGCTCACCACCGGCCATGCCGTGGCTGACGCGCCTTCGTAGCGGGCAGCATCGTTGGGATTGACTGCCAGCAATGGGGCCCGACGGCACGCGTCTGCGACATGGGCTGCGCCGACGGCGGCATAATGAGCCTCGTCAAGGCCAAAGTGCCTTCGCTACAACATTGGTGTGCCAGGAACCTAGCGGTGGCCATTTCCCATGGCACAAACAGGTAGTCTATGCCCGTTTACGACTTGGCGCACTGCCTGACCTGTTGCTTTTTCTTTTCGTCCAAGTCACACCTTGAATATGGCCAGAGCGGGTACTGACGCATGCACAATCCTTAGACGTTTGCATCAGCGCACCCTGGTGCGGCAGAACACGGCGAGGTCGAGTTTATCGAGCACGACTTCTTTCAGACGCAGAAAACTGAAGCTGACGTGTATTGGCTGCGTGGTGTACTGTATGTGTTACTATGCCATGTGTTTTACTTGGTGATTTGGCTTTGCGTTTTGCCATTTCCGCCAGTTTTGCCCTGCCCCTACTCACCGACTCTGCAGACATGACTATACCGACGCCGAGTGCGTCCAGGTCCTCCGTCAGATTGCACCCCAGCTGCAGCGCAACCACAGCGCACGCGTGCTCATCAATGAGATTGTCAAGCCTAGCTTGGTGGTGTCGGATGAGCAGAGAGACCAGCCGGCGTCTAGCTTGGTGTCACGGAAGCAGTCGGCCTTCTTGAAATGTCGAGCTTGATGCAGCTGCATACGACTGCCTTCCTCAACGGCAAGGAGCGGTCCTATGACGACTTTGCACAGCTGTTTGCAGATGCAGGCTATCGCATCGTTCGCTACAACCGGCTACACGTATTTACGGCTATTATAGAGATTTGTCTCTCTCAATGAGGCGAGGTTACGAAGACAGGGACCTGGAAAACATTCAGCTTTTTTTTAAAAAAAAAAAAATAAGTTTCCTCATACGCACTACCTCGTACTTTTTATTATTCTACGATACGCCGATATGTACGATTCAATGACGTTTAGATCGGAAGAACGGTGAGTATGTAAAAGACGTGTGTTGGGGATATCTGCAGCGTCCGTCGAAGTCTTTGTGGTCAACTTCGGGGTTTCTTTCGCAAAAAAATGTCTGTGAAAAAAATTTAAAGTTTAATCCGTGACTATAAAGGTCTAGAATGTATAAAAAGTAGGGATTTGTTTATTATTTTATTATTTCCCTATTTCCTCATTACTTCATTTCCTCATTTTATTATATCACTTCCGGTCGTTAAATTAATCATATTATTTTATATCTCGTTTTATTATTTTTATTTATTTATTAACGGTGTAAACGCTGGTGCCGAATTACCGTGATCCTATACGACTTCCTGTCTTGTAAAGAAGCTATACAATTAATCTGGTGGTAAAAAGGTCTTATTCTTCGAAAAAATCTATCTACATACAAACTCTACGCGAAACCATTCCATATACTAACTCTTGACGTTAAGCTTTTGATCCGTGGGCGAGTTAAGGTTCCGGCGGTACCGTTATAAATATCCGATCGGAAGTGTTATACTAGTTAGGCTAGTTATGTGGGTACGTTTTATTAAGCGGTGCGGTGGATTTTTTATAACCTTTTAGTAATACTCTTATTATTATTATACCGATAGTTAAATTATTAAATAAAAACTTTATTTATTTAAAATACGGTTTACCGCTTTTAACCGTTTATTAATTATTACTTGTTTTCCCCCGCCCCGCCGCCGCCGTTTACTTTTAAAAAACCGGATTAAATTATCGTTATTAATCGTTAAAAAACCCGTTAATAATAAAATATTAATATTAATTATTTTACGGAATCTTTTATAATATAAATATTATATTAAATATTATAAGTTATATAACGCCGTTATCTTTACTTTATAAAAGCCGAAAATAACCTTTTTATATAAATTTATACCGATTATATTAGTTTATACGTTTATTTTTTTAATAATATAAAATAAACTCACCGGTTTATTATTATAATACCGGAGACGAGACCTTGGTTTATATTTTTTTATTTTATATAATAATATTATTATAACCGCCCGGTTAATTATAAATATTAATAAACTTAAACCGTTATTTATAAACGAACTTTACGGCCCGGCCACCTTTTCGTTAATTTATTTAAAATAAGAGGCTCTCGAAGTATAATGTAACGGCGTAAGGTTATAAAGGTTAAGTAAGTAAAGTATTGTTTTAAAGGGTTTTTAAAAGGGACCCGATTAAACTTCCGAGGAAAGAAAATATTAAAATTATAATAAATTATAAATTAAAGTAAACGGTTTATATTTTTTTTATTTTATATAATAATATTACCGCGGCTACCCGGTTAATTATAAATTAAAGTAAAAAACGGGGTAAGATTAAATAATAAAAAAAAGTAAAGTTTTAATTAAAACTTTAATAAACTTTTTTTTTAATATTTAAATATTTTAATAAAAAATAACTTTTTATTTAAAATTACTTATAATATAACTAATTAACTTATTATATATAATTTAATTAAAAAGTTTAAACGATTACCGTCGCCGATATAATATAATATTCGTTATTTACTTTTATTTATTTTATTTTATTTATTAATCTATTTAATTATTTCTTTAATCTTATTATATTTAAAAGAGTGGCCATTAATAGTTAACTATATACACCTGTAACCAGGAACACACACCCACCCAGATCTGTGGCAGTTTTTTCCCTAGGAGGGTACTGTCTAGCTAGTCGCTAATAACCAGGAGTGGCTGAGAAAGGCGGATAATAATAATAATAATAATTGGCATCTCTTTGTTTTTCCTTTACTTCATTGTCCACAGATTCTTTTGCCTCTTCCCCCTCCCCCTCAGTTCCCCGCCCCAGGTCCCCCCCAGTTGCTGCGCGTTTCTTTAGCTCCGATCTGCTCCTCTCGTAGCAACGCCATGGATTGTAATACCTCGGATGGAGGCTCGGAGGCTGGGCGCGAATCCGGAACTGGACCTCTCTGTTGTGGGACGGCGAACCCCATAGCAACTACCCCACGAGAAACTCTGGGGTAGAGTTTGTGGGGTAGGCGCTAAGGCGCTATGGACTAACTCTCAACAGGGCAAGTGTTGCACCAGGCCAGCCAATAATACGAGTGCCTTTGATGCCTTTTCCTTATCCACGTATCTGGTAGCGTTGTGGCCGGACAGGACGGGGGAAGAAAGAGAAAAAGGAGAAAAAAGACGGAAAAGGGATACCAAGTCGCGCTGCTTCCATGGAGCCCCATTGTCGACAGATAAATAGCAACACCCCAATGCGTGTTCGACGTCGTTGATCTTCTCCTCTCTCTTTTCGACTTTCATTCCCTTCAGTGCCGATCGCTGTCCCGACAGAACAGACTTTGCTGTTTCCTGGTATCCTTTCAAAGGTCGACAGGTCGTTTTCCTCTTCTGTCATCCCGCTTTTCTCGTTTATTACTTGGGCATTACTTCCTCTCTCCTTTTCTCTTTCCTCTCTCATGTCCTCTTTATCTCTTCTTTAATTTCCCTCTCCTCATCTCTCCCACCACAAGACATCATGGCAACCCAGGCTGCCGATACAGAGACGAGCTCGGACCGCAAGGTCGCCGACATGCAGCATGTCGAGGAGCAGGTGGACACGGGCGACGATAGCGGCCTCTCCCATTCCGTAACGACGGACGACCTAACGTCCATCATCCGCACGTCCCTGTGGGACAACAAAAAGTTCTTGGTCGTCTCGGCCATTGTCAACATTGCCAACCTCGACTATGGCATCGACACGGGCATGATCAACGGCTTCCAGGCCATGCCGGGCTTCCTCGAGGTGTTTGGCTATGCGGACCCGGCGCTGGCCGGCGGCTACGGCATCTCGACGACGGTACAGCAGCTCATCACAAGTCTTATGTCTATTGGTATGACGGTCGCGACGCTCGGAGCTGGCCCCATCCTGCATCGCATCGGACGCAAGGGTGGAGTGTGGTTGGGCGGCTTCTTTGTGTTTGTCAGCACTATTATGCAGATGCTGGTGACGAGCTTGGGCGCGCTTTATGTCAGCCGTCTCTTTATGGCTTCGGCAGCGGATTCCTGCTCATCTCGTCGCAGCTGTATATGCAAGAGGTGTCGCCGCCGCACCTGCGCGCGTTTAACTTCTCGTTATACAGTACATGGGTCAGCATCGGCTCGTTGGTGGGCGCCGTTATTAACAACCGCACGGCGTCTATTGAAGGCCGCGCCAGTTACCGTATCCCGCTGGGCATCGTTATTACTATGACCGTGCTTATCTGCGTCGTTATAATCCCGCTGCCCGAGACGCCGCGCCACCTGGCGTGCACGGTAATAACGAAAAGGCGTACAAGTCGCTACGGTTCCTGCGCGACGCCTCGTACACGGACTTGCAGATTCGCAAAAGAGATGGCCGAGATCGTCCACGCCATTGAGGTGGATAAGCAGAACGGCGACTCCGTTACTTTCCTCGACATCTTCCGGCACGGTAACGCGCGCCGGACCATGACGTCTATCGGCCTCGCCGCCTTCAACGCCGCCTCCGGCAGCCAGTTTATCATTCAGTATGGCGTCTACTTTTTCAGCGTGTCTAACAACGGCAGCGCGTTCCGTAGCACCGTCATTGTCTTTTGCTGCGGCCTCATCGGCGCGCTCGTGTCCTATCTGTATGCGGCCGCGCCGGCAAGCGCCGCGTTCTCATGATCGGCTCCGCGCTGCAGGGCTTCTGGATGCTGGGCATGGGCGTGGCCTACTCGGCAGACGGGCTCAACAAGACGGCCACCAACACCATCCTGGCTATGACGTGCCTCTTCATGTTTACCTTTTGCGCCATGTGCGTGCCCTTTTCGTGGCTGGTCGCCTCCGAGATCCCCAACCAGCAGCTGCGCGCGCACACGGTAGCATCGCCTCGGCCGTGTCCTTTGGCCTTGCCTTTGTGCTCACCTTTACTGTGCCCTATTTCCTCAACCCCACCGCCCTGAACTGGGGTCCCCGTTACGCCTACATCTGGGTGCCGTCCAACTGGCTGTGCACCGCCTTTGTCTTTTTCTGCGTGCCCGAGACCAGAAACCGCACGCTCGAGGAGATTGACGAAGCCTACGTCACCGGCGTGCCCATCCGCAAGTTTCAGACGTTCCGCGCCGTCGGCGCTATCCAGGCCCGCCATGACGCCGCGCACGCCGACAAGCAGGCGGCCCAGTAAACTGGCGGGGTGCTGCCCAGCAGGGCGCGATTGTCTAATGTCTTCCTCCTTGTTGTCTTGTAATTCTTGCCATTCTGTTGTTGAATTTCTCGTTTCTTTTTTCTCTCTGTATCTTGTTTTAACACCTCAGTATGTACTCGTGTGCTACATCTTGTGCACCTAAGGTGGTTCTACTCGAATACACAATTAATAAAAAACAATCAAAGATCATTGCCAGCATCATTGTGAGCACCACCGTGTGCATCATTGTGGGTATCGTTGCGTACATTGTCGTCTGTCGAGTTGATTCCAGCCTGCCATAGTAGTGTTGTGACGGCAGCACCGTGTGCCATGTTCATTGCCGTGCAGAGTGACGAGGTGTTTAGGCGAACTTTGCAGAAATCCACCCATTGTGCGAAGTTTGCCCGCCACACTCGCCTCATACCTAGTAAACACAACAGACGAGCCTCGTGCCCAAATTTATGTGTGCGTAAATGGCCAGAAACAGCTTGACTTTCCCGGAATGACCAGCCAAAAACTGTCAAACCATTACGCACGGCGAAGAAGAGCAGGGCTGCGTGCTTGTGCGGCCTGATCGGTACATCGCCTGGCGGTCCTTTGACTTGGTCGACGACTGCGAGGCCAAGCTGCAGCAGGTGCTGGAGAAGGGCGCTGTCACGAAGATGAGGCGTGCATGTATGTTGACTACAATGCGGCTGTCAAAGCGATGCACCAAACTAAGAGTTAACACACAAGGTATCAAAAGGCTAGAAAACTTGAATAAGGAATTAGAGTAGAAATTAAATTAAAAAATTCAGTTAAATATACTGGAAGCACCGGCCTTACCTAGATAGTTCCATGACCGAGGTGGTGCTACTGGCATTACAATCAGGAAACGAGGACGGATCTAGACCAGGCCGGGAAGCCGAGTCCGACATGCAACAGAACGCAGCTTCTCGACGGCCGAGCCTGCGCACGACCACATCGGAAGGTCATGGCCATGTGAACCAAAAATGGATGATGATGTCACCGAGTGTCCTTGTTCCTACTGTGGCATGGCACTTGACAAAGGAGAAGATGCAAAACAAACAAGCATGGAGGTAAGTTTCCTTTGGGACAGTGACCATTCTACAATCGCCTACACGTGGTATCCAGCTAAACATCATGGAAACAGGCGGCATGTGTTGCACGACCTTCGCCCCTACGTGTGCACCTTTCAAGAATGCAGCAACGGCAGCAAACTTTTTGCCAGTCGCAATGACTGGGTCTACCACGAGTTCTTGGTCTACAGACATTGTTTCGTTTACAGGCAGGCGCGCTGTGACAAGGCGTACAGCATCAGAAGCGACATTGCTGCGCATCTACAAAGGGACCACTATACGGGCAAACATCCAATGCCACCTGCTGATCTTTCTATCCTTGTTGACCTCTACGATCGTCCAATATCCCAGCCAGTCCCTGGCCAAGCGAGCATTGTCTGTCATGAAACCATCGAAGATGAACAGCTGCTGCGCTGGGAAGAAATGGCATTCTGTGACTGCTTGTTCCGTGTGGCTGTTGCAATCGCAACGGGTCCGACAAGGCCGTGCCCCTTTTTTCTCTCCTCCGCGGGGGAGGACTCGTAGCGGGCCGCGCCTTTGCAAAATGGAGGCTAGCTTGAATTTGTCGACCATTTTCCGCCTGCGGAGGTTGGGTGGGATGACACGACTGGTGAGGTTTTTCTTTTCCATGAAAACAAGAGAAGATAAAATCTCCTTTTGATTTAGTTCCTTGTTCTTCCTCTTTTCTTTCATTTCCCATTCCTTCTCCCCCGAGATACCTTTCCTACGCCGTTCCCCTTTCACCTCTCCTTTACCCTCTGTACAGAGTTCACACATTACGCCGCACATCATGCGCCCATTCTCTTTCCCAGCCCGCACGCTGCTATCCGTGGTGGCTTGATCGTCTATGGCCCACACCACATCGACTGGTCGTGCCGACACGACTGCCATTGCCCCGGGCGTCGTCAACCTGGACCTGGTCTTCCCCCTCAACAACACATACGCCCCGTTTGACGGACCGATGCCCATTGTCTTTGGCGTCAGCCGGCCCGACATTGCCTCTGTTCTGAAACTCAAAGTCAGCTACCTCTTGCGCGATGACGCCGCGACGGGCCCTGTCTACGACGATTCCCAGGTGTTTGACCTGTCGTCCGGGCCCGTTCTCCGACCAAAAACACCGGCAATGGCGATTACGCCTTTTTCGTCAACTTTAGCAACGTCTCCATCGCCGGCCACGTCGGCACGTTCCGCATGGAGATTACCTGTGTCTTTGTTGTCGACTACCCTGGCGACGCAACGACCGCCGGAAGCGTCGTCCAGGCGCCGATCATGTACGACATGTTCTTCACGACAGCGCCCGGCGCGCCGGCTGCCGTTGTCCCGGGCACGGAAGCCATCAACAGCAGCAGCAGCAACTCCTCTACGGCATGCATGGACTTTGGTGCAGGGTCGTTTTACTTCCCAATCAACATTACAAGCTTCATCACAGAGGGCAACACCACCTTTGGAGTCATGTCGACAGACAATACCATTCAACCTCCTCCCCAGTGCGCCGTCGAGGTGGACGCGGACACAGCGGCCACCATTGCGGCGGGACCCGCGACAGCTGCTGCAACTGCCAGTGCAACGGGCAGCAGCACCACGGCAGTGCCACCAACAGCTCAGCCGCAAGTTCCGGCACGCCCGGAAAGTTGCCCAGTGGTTTTGTGGCAGCGTCAGTCACTGCAGCTGTTCTGTGCGTTTCTTTCTTTGGAGGGGCTCTTTTGTTTTGAATAGGAGCAACTGGTCGGGTTGAGGGGTCGAGTAGCTGAGCCAGAATGTAATCAATAAAGTGGTACATTCATTCATACTTCAAATTGAAGAACACAACTTGCGCTATTACTAGCCTCCATGACCAAAATGTATCGACTGTCTGTGTTCTCTGTTGACTGCCTAGGTGTATGAATACATGTCCTGTGGCGTTGACGCTGTCGGACAGCCAACAAAGAAAGAAGACTTGACGTTCTATTTCTAAAATTAAAAATTAAAAATTAAAAAATCATTAAAATATGGAAAATAAAAACAAAACCAAAAACAAAACGAGAAATAAAAACAAACCAAAACAAACCAAATTTAGCTAATAAAGAGAAGTGTCTTTTGCCCAACTTACAACTGATAATACCTGCCGACTACGGTTTACGACCGAATATTATTATTTCTCTCTAGTTGTCGACGCCGCAGTCCCACAGTCTCCGAGTGAGAAGGAAACTCTATGCAAGGCCCTGCTACTTTGTAGGTTTCTTTTAGATACAATTCCACAAATAATTTTAGCGCGTCGTCTTTTTATATTTTGTGGAGTGATCTTCACCTACACCCATCAAGGGAAGCTCGGAAGATGTCAGTGACGCGTCTTTTCTTTTATGTTTGGTAACCCCTGGCCGGTATTGCTGAAGATCTGCCCGAGATTAGCACGGGGCGATCTGGTGGAACAGACTTGCGAGCAACAGGCGTTCTTGGCAGTTGCTTTAGACGGCCCTAGCCCCACAAACGCGCCGTGACGCGCACCAAGCTTAATGCTTGGGCAAGTAAGTGCGACCCAACCGTATATGATCCACTGTTTTCTTCCTATGCTTACTATTTTACAGACGGACGAAAACTTGTCTTTGCACAGTTTTTTTTCTGGCAACCGGGATCGGCGATGCAGACATCCCTTTTGGGTCTCTACGCTCGCTCCTGCATGATGTTCTCAAAGCCTGCCCGGAATTGTTTCCCAGTGTGTTCCCCGATCTCTGGAAGAGGGCGTTGAGTAACCCAGAACACGTCTCTACGCAGCTCAATGTTGATGAGGACGAGATCCGCGAGGCATTTGCTCGTCTTATGTCCGTTGTAAAGCCGGTGGAAAACCACTGTTTTGTTTCTTCATCGATGGCCTCGACGAATACCGGACCACGCCGGATTACGACGATAGCGATTGGTGTAGTTATTGTGCGATTGGACGTCTGCCACGACGTTTAACGTTAAAATCTGTGTGTTTAGTCGCGAGTATAACGCGTTTATGGACGGCTTTTTGTTAGCGTAGAGGTTTCGTCTTTATGAAATTATAGAGCACGATATGACGGTATATATAAGAGTTAAGCTTAAAAGAGTAATAGACGCGTACAATGTTGCTTTTTTTACGAGACGCGTTATTGAAAAAGTTTGTAATATTTTTTTTTGGGTATCTTTAGTGGTGAGAGACATCCGTGAATAACTGGTAGGCTATGTTGCGCCGGCCGATGTGTTAGAAATTCTTAACGCTTTTTTAACGAGATAGACGACCTTTATCGCAGGATCCTCGAAAGACTTAGTCTTTATAAAAGGTCGACGATAACGTGTATTCCTTTCTAAACGACTATAATTCAGATCCGGAGTTTGCTAGGCGGGCTATAGTGCCACTGTTATAGAAAGACTGTATAAAAGGTCGACGATAACGTGTATAAAACTGGCTTAACAAATGGTGTCGTGGACTTGTGGAGGCGCCCGGGGAAGGTGTTCTTGACTATGCTTAACGCTTTATTGCGGATTTCTTCGGCACGGAGAATATGAGACACGAAATAAACCGAGGACTCGGCCGTTAATATCCTTTTAGTATCTTTACCGAGCTGGTTTTAACACGAATAATAGTTATATAAAGCGACGAGTATAAGTATACCCCGTGCTTTAACTATCTTACACATATTCACCGCCGGCATTCATTGGATTTCAACCGATTTACGTTTCTGATCTCAGCAAGTGAAGCATTCCGAAGATGTATGGCTTCATATAGCAAACCCTTCCGCTATCTACAACCCCTTTCCGAGCACGTCTCATACAGGCGTCATAAAGAAGATTGCAAAATGACCCGACATTGACAAACACACCATACAAAGTCGCGCTGCTCTTTTACACGGCCATCAGTCGTCCGGCCGTGTATCCGGTTGTGGATGCGCTTTTCGAGCAGGGATGTATCACCTCGCCTAGGACACGAGTTCGCCCTTTGCCATTGCTGGCGGAGTCTGATAAACTACCAGCTTGTTGGGTAGCCGACTCTCGGATGATCTGGAAGAGCTTTTTCACCGTTGCTTCTACGGCTGGCTCAAATCCGACGGAAACGACGGTATCAACTGCTCGAGCTCGACGACAAATTCGTATCTACAAGTCCTTTGGAAACGGTGCCTCCAGAAATCTGGTGAAACGAGAGACTACTTTTACTTTGGGGATCCTGATCATCCGAGGTGATTGAGAGGCGACGGAACGTGGCAAAATCTCGCACACGGACAACACTCGAGAAATTCATACTATGGAGGGATCATTGAGGCAGCTTCATAGAAGCCACAAAGCTTCCAAATAAGGATGTTCTGCTGCAACTTTTGGATCGCAGCATTTGAACCTCTAGCGCGAACGGCGGGGAAACAAGCACCGATAGACACGTCTGACGAGGGTCAGTGCCATTGGTGTGCTATCTTCCTTTTTATGTTTCATATTTACTCTTTATTTGCAGCAGCGTTTTCATGCTTTTTTATACCCTGGAAAATAAGAAAACATTGAACCGGATATCTGGATTTGCGGGGTTATGACCGCGGATCAAAGCACGCCATCTGCCTCTGGTTTCCGGGAAGCGGCCGAGGTCCGCGACGAACATGCGGTTAGTCAATAACTGGGTGCATTTTTTAGAAAAGACGAAAGACGAAAGACGAAATGAATTGACATCACGCACGCCAACATGCCTTTCCACCACAAAGAAACCACCCAAGCCATTCCCCTCGAGGTGGACTCGCCCAACGGCGGGCCGCGGCCAAAACTACCTCGTCTTCATGCCGGACCAGCTGCGCTACGACGCGCTCGGATGCACGCAGACGCCGACGAGCCCGGACGCGGGCGTGATCCAGACGCCCAACATTCGACGCGTTCCGGCAGCGCGGCACGCTCTCACCAACTGCTTCACGCAGGCTCGGTGTGCTCGCAGTCGCGCTGCAGCATGTTCACCGGCACTTACGCGCACGTCAGCGGCCACCGCAGCCTCGAGAACCTGATCAAGCCGTGGGAGCCCAACGTGCTACGCAGCCTCAAGGAGCATGGCTATCACGTGGCCTGCCTGGCGCCGCGCGGCGGACACTTTCTCGCCCACCGTCACGGAGCTGAGCGTCAACGAGTAACGGCTTCCTGGAGACTCCCGCGTACATGCCCGAGTTCAAGGGCCCGAGGCGGCGTGCCCCCGGACGAGAGCATCTGGGGCCGCCTGTTCTTACCGCGGGCTGCGCGACGCCAGCCAGGCCGGCGACTACGACGACGCCGTCGTGCGGTCGGCCATCGCTGGCTACAGTGCCCCCCGGCCGACAAGCCGTGGTGCTGTTCCTGCCGCCTGCTCTTCCCGCACTGCCCAATTCCAGGTCGAGGAGCCCGTACTTTTCGCAGTACGATCGGCAGCCGCCGTGGCACCCATCGTCGGCGCAGCCGGCGCTCAAGACGGGCTACGAGCCGCGGTACATGGCGACGATCCGCGAGCGCTACGGCACGCGCGCGCCACGGACGCGGTCTGGGCCGAGATCAAGGCGACGTACTATGGCATGATCGCGCGGCTCGACGACCAGTTCGCGGCCGCGTCGTGCGCGCCGTCGACGACGGCGGGCTGTGGCCGCACACGTCACCATGTTTCTTCACGGACCACGGCGAGTACCTTGGGCGACCACGGGCTGATCGAGAAGTGGCCGTCGGGCGTGTCGGACGTGCTGGTGCACGAGCCGCTGCTGGTGGCCGGCGCGGGGCTGCCGGCGGGCCGGACGGTCGATGCCATGGCGGAGATGGTCCGACCTGGGTCCCGACGCTGTTTGAGCTGTCCGGCATTGGCGAGCACTTTGCGCACAACGGCAAGTCGTGGGTTCCGCTCCTCTGCGGCAGCGCCACGGAGCACAAGCGCTATGCGTGCAGCCGAGGGCGGCTTCCTGGCGTCCGAAGAGCCGCTGCTGGAGCAGGCGCCGTACCCGTACGACATCAAGGCCGGCCTGCAGCACGAGGACACCACACTCGTCCGCAAAAGCCATTGCGCTGCGCGACCGCGACTGGACCTACGTTCTACCGCCTGTACGAGACCGCCTGAGCTGTACAGCCGGCGCAACGACCCGCACGAGCTGCACAACCTGGCGGCGGACCCGCAGCACCGCGACCTCGTGGCGCGCCTCGAGCGCGACGTGCTGCAGTGGCTATCACGGGGACCGACGTCATGCGTGGACTGTCGGACGACCGCTTCCCCCAAAGGTCGGACCTGCCAACCCGGGCCAGCACAGATGGAGAGCGCCTGAAGCAGGCTGCTCAGCGGGCGGGAATGCGCCGGCGGCACTGTAGTTTCACAGACGGTGGACATAGAGTGGACATACTATGTACCTGTATAGAGTACGTAGAATAGAAAAGGCCATGCTTTCTCGGTATGACGTCATACGGCCACACAAACAGTCAAGTTGTACAAAAATGCCCGTGCACCAAACGAATTTCCACAAACTTGCCAGGCTCCCTTTAGGCGGTACTTAAAGGCCAAGGGGGAAAGCCGGAGGCTTTTGCGTCCAGTTCCCCGCACACAAGGGAATCGGAACATCGAGGCGTAGCCGCGGTTCAAAGGGATGATCCCCCGCACCGCCATGTGCAAACCAGCCACGACTAAAAACAAGTCTTGGCTCCAGACGGGGGGGGGAGAGGAGGTGAGGTATATAGTTGGGGAGGGACAGCAAAACCCAACCACTTGCGTCTCCCCAACTATCCTCAACAACATCACTCCAAAACATGGCCCCCGTCCACCATCACCATCGCGACACTCGTGCTGGCGTTCGCCTACCCTCGTCGGCCCGCCGGCCTACCGCTCCCTGACCGTGCTCGGGTACTGGCGCCAGCCGGTCAACACGCCGGTCGCCGCCGAGGACTTTATCGTGATTGACGACACCGTCCACTGCGAGGACCTGCACTACCACGCCCCCAGCAACACGCTGTTTACCGCCTGCGAAGACCACCTCGACACGCGCTTCGCATGGTTCCCGCCGCTCGGCCTGTTTGACGACCCGGCCATCGTGCAGAAGAACCGGGGCTTCCCTCCATACCATCGACCCAAAAGGTAGTCTTTTTTTGCGCGTTTCTTGCCCATGTGTATGTGCATTCCTGTCTGCTAACTCGCGGCCAGACGTTCAAGTCCACGCGGCTCGCGTTTGCCGGCTTCGACAGCCCGTTTGTCACGCACGGCATTGACGTCATCGCGGACCCGGGCCGCCCCGAGGGCGAGGCCGTGTATATCTTTGCCGTGAACCACCTCCCAACCCGGACTATCCCGGCAACGGTGCCGTGCCCGCCGCCCGCTCTCGCGTTGAGCTGTTCCACCACGTCGTGGGCTCGGCTGTCCGCCCGCCACGTCCGGTCCATCGACCATCCGCTGATCCGCACGCCGAACGACATCGCCGCCGTGAGCCCCACGGAGCTGTACGTCACAAACGACCACTACTACCGCGGCGGCGCCCTCGCCAGCCTCGAAGACGTGGTCGCCGCAGCGCGCTGGACCGATGTTCGTGCACGTGCGCATCGAGGACAGTGCGGCTGCATCTCCAAGCGGCGGCCTGGACGTCTCGGTCGCCCTCGCCCACGTGGCACAACGCCAATGGCATCAGCCGCGGCCGCACCGCGGACGAGAATCATCCGTGAGCAGCTGTCGCAGCGGGCTGAAGACGTATCCGCG
>JADMNF010000129.1:0-92095 GCA_016097085.2 Sporothrix curviconia | reverse complement strand
TAACCTATTTATTATTAATATATTAAATAATATAATAAAATAAACTTTACGGTTTATTTATTTTTAATAAATAAAAACCGTAAAATCTCGACTTAAACCGATCGATAACCGTATAAGTATTTTCTTTAATAAAATAAAATTTATATCTTTTTTTTCCGTTTAATAACCGACTAATAACCGATTAAATACCGTAGCCCGTTACGTTTTTCGGGTTAATATAAACTTTCTCGCCGAATACTTTTATATCGTTAAAATTAACGTAACGATTTATATAAATTATTTAATTAATAAAAATTTTTACGTTATAATATATTTAATATTTATAATAACCGGTTTAACTCTATATATATATTAATTTTTCTTTAAATTAAAAACGTTATTAAAATTAATTTAATTTATTTAAAATAAAATATAACGATTAAAAACCGACTAATCGCCGCGTAAAACGACGATAACGAGGTTAAAAATATTATTAAAATAAATAAGATTACGTTCGAGCTTTTAAATATAATATAAATAACGCGTATCGTTTAATAAAAAGTTAAAAAACGTGTAAATTAAAACCTAATAATAAAAAAAACGAGTTTTCGGGTATAATATAAATAACGTACGCCGTTTAAACGGCGTTTATAAAAAGTTAAAAATATAACGATTAAAACCCGATAATAAAGAAAAAGACGGGCTTTTAACCGAGGTTTAATTATCGGACCGTTTCGCGGTTAATAATAAACTTTTACGTTTATAAGTTTATTTATTTATCGTAAAAAAATCGGAGACCGTTTAATCTTTTTTTAAAAAACGTAACTTAAAAAAAACCCGGGATAAGGTTAAACGCTTCTTTATCGTTACCTTTTTTAAACGTTTTAAAACGTTGATAACGAAATAAATAAAAAATTTAAACTTTATTAACGTTAAATAAGTTCGAATAATATCCGCGTAAAATCCGATAATTCGCCGGTTAATAAGATTTTTTTCTTTTAAATTAACGAGACTTAAATACTATTCGACGAAACGTTTAAAAAAATTTAAATTAATATAATAATTAACTCTTATACGTTACTTATCGTTTAATAAACAACGGTCTTTAAAACTTTAAAAGATTAAAAAAAAAACATAATTTTCTCTTTTCTTCGTTCGATAATATTTAACGTTATAAACGGTTATTAATCGCGCCCCGGATAAAAACCGTTTAAACGCGCCCGTTACATTTAAAACGTAAAGGTTTTATATTTTCTTTTTATTTTTACGATAATTTTCGGGCGTATAAATTCCGGTTAAATATTAAAAGTTTACGGATAATTAAAGAAATATTAACCTTTATAAAAAATAATATTTAATTACGTAAAATAATAATATAAATAAATTTTTTATTATTTTTATTTAAAATTAATCGGTTTTTTTTTAAAAAAGCCGTCGTTATAAAGTCTTTTTATTTCTTATATTTTTTAAATACTTTTTTTTAATATTTATTAAATTTTATTTACGTATTTATTAAGTGAGTTATAAGCTTTTAAGTACCTTTTTTAATATTTATTAAGTTTTATTTACGTGTTTATTAAATAAGTTATAAACTTTTAAATATTATATTTAACGAGTTAACCTTTTTATTTTATTAAAAATTATATAATCGATCTTTTACCGCGGTATAAAATAATATTTTTAACTTTTATTATTTTTTTATTTACGAGATTAAAAAATAATATATTTAATTAATTAACGATATCCGGCCGATTTTTTTATAATTTTAAGATTAATATTAAAAATATATCGTAGTTTTTATATATTTTATAAATAACGTTATTTTATATATTTATATTTCGACTTTTTTAAAAATATAAATTTTAATATAAATAAAAACCGTTTTTAATTTATTAATAAATCGGAAATTTTTCGTCGATAATCTTATAATATCTCTTTTTTTAAAGTTACCGGTTAATACTTTTTATTATAATACTTTTTTTAACTTTATACTTAATTTTTTTAATACTCGTTTATCGTTAAACGTACGTATTATTTAACGTATCTTTTCCACGACACTTTCGACTTAAACTTAATTAACCTTAATTTTAATTTATTCGATTATATAAAGGTAAAATCCGTATAAAACTTAAAAAAAAATATACCGATAAAAGACTATAATCGATTATTATATAAGAACGTTATATCGTTTAACACTTTAATTTATTAATCCGGGTTATTAAAGTAATAAACGTATAAATATTTTTTAAAAAACTAATTAATCCTTTTCCGTTTATCCGTCCGTTTACGGATAATAAACGGTAAATAACCGGAAAAATATACTTTTTTAAGTTTAACTCGTATTAAAACTTATTAATAATTAAGTTATTTTTATCGGAGACGATTTTTTATAAAATATTATATCTTATCTTAATATATTTGTAAAATAAAATAAACTCCGGCGTATTAATAAACTTTTAAATAATAATATACGTTACGAATTTAATATATCGGTTAATAATAATTAAAATAATATTATAAACAACGTTATTATAACGAATACTCGGCGGTAAACCGGTGATAAAATTTATATTTAATTTTTAAAAAAAATGTTTTAACTTTAATAACGATTAAAATTAATTATATAATTTATAACGAGAACTTATATTATTTAATACGTAAAATAATTAAAGATATATCGACGAACGTTTTTAAATATTTTAAATTAATAAAATTATAAACGAGTAACTTTTTCGGTACGGGTTTTTTTTAAATATCCGGACCTTTTATTATTATAATAATAATACGATACGTAACGTAAAACGTTATCCGTTAAAACGACGATACGTTTTCGAAAAATAAATAATTTATCGTTATTAACGTTATAACCTTTTTTTCCTCCGGTTTAACGAATATTAACCACTTATACCGCGATATATACGTTATAACGTTATAAACGGATAAGTATCTTCGCGTAACGGATTTAAAGTCTTTTTATATAATACCGTTTCGTCGGATAATAACCGTAGATTTATCGAATCGAAAAATATAATATATTTTAATTATAATATTCTTTTAACTTTATTTTTTCTTAACCTCGGGTTTTAGTCGGGGATTATTTACTTATTAAACGGTGGTTTTACTTACTTTACACGACGAACGAGTAATAATAATAACTATATAAATTTACCTTATTTAATTAAAATAAAAGTTTTTAACCTTTAATATTTTAAAGTTATTAACGAGTCGTAAACGAATTATATATAACGTATAACTTAAATAAAAACTATTTTTAACGATATATTTACCGGCTTTTTCCCTTTTTTAAAAAATTACGACCTCCTACGATTAAAGTAAGATTAACGAACGATAATACCTCGATAAATACCGGGAGGACGTCGTAATACGGAATTTCGTTTTTTATATAATTAACGCGCCGTAAAATCGTATTAACGGTATTAATTATATTAAAACGGTATTTTATATTAATATTAAATAATATTAAACGAAAGATATAACGGGTTAATCGGCCGCGGAGATCCTTCGCCGGCGTATTAACGACGTTTTCGAGAATTTAATAATTTATTAAAATTAATATTTTATTAAATATATTATTAAAATAATATTATTAATATTTTAAATTCTCGATAATAACTAGTAATTTTTATTATTTAATATTTTAACGCGTTTTTCGATCGGAAAGCTTTTAAAAGTAAAACGTTATTAAATATTATTAATTATTTTCGTAAAATTATACGAGGATACCGGTTAACGTTTTTTCGAAGGTATCGGTTTTTATATATATCGGTAATAATATATTAAAATGTCGGAGAATAAGTATCGATTAAAACCGTTATTTTAAATCTTCGAACGTTATTTACGTTTTAATATTTTAACGGAAAGTTAATTATTTTTCCGTTTTAATAAGGTTTATTAATAAACGGATTATTTTCGAGTATTTAACGATAAACTTTAATAAAAATTAAAGAATTTTAAAAAAAATTAAATATCTTTTATATTAATTAACGCGGTTAATCGGGATAATTTTAACTTTATCCGGATTTATTTTTAAACCTTTTATATTTACTTTAAATTTTAAAAATTTAATCTTTTTAAAAAAATATATACTTAAATAATTAATATATAAATATATTCCGAAACCGTTTAAAGACTTATCGAAAATAACTTTTATATTCTTTAATAAATTTAAAGTAAATTAAAATATCGTTTAAATAAACGAAGTAAAATATATCGATTAAACCGGATAACGTTTTATATATATACGTTTAAAAAGTAACCGATATATTTATTAAACTAAAAAATATAATTTTATACTCGAATAATCTGTATTTAATTCGAAAAACAGTCTTTTATTTATTATTACGTTTAATTTATAAACGATAATAAGCTTCGTTAAAATTTATTTTAAAATTATTTTAAATTATATAATAAAATAAAAATCTCGTTAATTAAAAAAAAAGTAACGGTTTTTCTTTATAACTTTATTTAACCTTCGATAATCGATATATAACCGAAACGTATTGTTTTTTTTTTAAAATAAATAAAATAAATATTTTTATTAAATTCGAGTTAAATTATATACACCCGTTTTTTAATTTTTCGGTAATATATTAACAAAAGGCCGCAGACTATAAAAACGACAGTTAATAAATAAACCTATAAATAAACTTTAACCTTTTTTTAACTCGATCGCGTATTTAGTTTTTTCGAGTACGGGGACTTTTTTAATAATGTCTTTATTAAACACGTCGGCGAAGTCTTAAAAGTAAGTAATTAGTCGATAATAAGATTAAGTTTTACGACTTTTTCGTTTATTTATCGTAAATAAAACTTTATTTTTTTTAATTATATATTATTAATATAAACGATGTTTACCGATTCTCCGGCGAGTAATCTTTATTAAAAATATTTAATTAGTTTAATTTAGTAAAGTTAAAAGTGTTATATTTTAAAAGGAGTATTAATAGTGATACCGGTCGTTTTAAGTTTTTCGTAATTTAAAAAAAATTAAAAGTTTATCCGGTGATCGTTCGGCGATAAAAAAGAATTATTTAGTTTTTATTTAATTTAATAATAATCGATTAAAATAAAATAATATTATATATATTAAAAATAAATATATTAATAATATTAATATTATTAAATATAAATAACATTTAATTATAAATATATTAAAAACATAACAAACGAATAAAGTTAATATTTATAATATTAACGTCGGCCTTTATATTTAACTATACCTTTACTACGTTTTTTTAATTAAACTTCGTTATATATTCGACGATAATAATAATACACGGCGGCGCGTATCCTTAACTTTAAAATAATTCTTAAATCGTCATTAAAACTAAAGTATTCCTTCGTAACGACTCTAGTTTTCCGTTTTTATTTTAAAGATAAACGTTCGATCGTTTATTATAAGTCGAGCCGAATAAACCTAGACTTTTATTATTTTTTATAAATTATTTTTTTTAAATAATATTTTATTTTTATATACCCGTTCTTATAATAAAACGTGTAAATAATAAAAGTGGTTAAAAAGTTATTTTTAAAAAAAAACGGACTTAAATTATACCCCGTCGGTTATTTACCGGGGGTTTTCCCTTCGTTAAAACCAAGACGGCTTTTTCTTCTTAAAACGTAAATACTCGGCGATTAATCGGTAACCGTCCGCCTCGCTTTTCCGTTTATATTATTAATATTAATTTTAATATTACTCATAAACTTCGGCGATTTTTTAATATCGTTAAACTTTTTATTAATCATTTAATTTTAATACTATTATTTTACGTCGGAGTTTAATCGGCGTTAAAAATCTTACGTAAAGTAATCGAGGAATATAAATAATTATATATTATACGAAACCTTTCGGTAAAGGTTATCGTATTTACGTTAATATATTATAAATATATCGTTACTTTATTAATATCGTTTACCGTAATATTAAACTTAAGTTTATTTATATTATATTATAAAAGTTTATCGTCTTTTTATTAATAATAAGACTCCGTAGTTCCGTTTTTAAGTTAAACTTTTATAAATATAAAGATTATTATTTTTATAAGCTTTTATATCGTAAGTTTTTTAATAAAGTCGGAGATTAATAACTTAATTAATAAAAAAACGAGTAATAGTTTAGATAATTTTAAATTTATCGGGTACGCCTCGGCGAAAGGTCGTTTAATAAACGTTTTTAATAACAGAGATTTACTTTTTAATATCGTTTACCGTAATATTAAATTTAAACTTTTTTATATTATATTATAAAGGTTTATCGTTTTTTTATCGATAATAAAACTCCGTGGTTCCGCCCTTACGTTAAACTTTTATAAATATAAAGATTATTATTTTTATAAACTTTTATATCGTAGATTCTTTAATAAAGTCGGAGACCGACGGCGATCCTTCGCCGACTATCGGAATAAAAACGCTTTTAAAATAAAAAGGGACGGTAATAATCGTATCTTTATCACCGCCGTTACGGGCGCGAAAGATATTATTATAAAAAGAAAGAGTCGGTAAAACGCCGGGATAAACTTAATTAACCTCCGGTTTCGGTGATAAAATATTAACTCGTCCTTTTATTATTCTTTAAACCGGATAAAAAATAAAATAAAAAATATAAAAGGGTTTTTACGGTAAAACCGTAAATCTAATATAAAAAAAAAAAAATAAAGTAAATTTAAAATAATATAAAGATTTTTATTTACCGATCCGTTTATAAAAAATAAACGAATCTTAAATTAAATACTTTTATATTTTACAAATATATATAATATTTAATTTATAAACCATTACGTAACCCTTAAAAGATTCTATTTTCTTCGTTTAAATACAAACGATAAAATTTTCACTATAACGCCGAAGTCTATCCGACACCGTCGCCGACGGCGTACCGTTTAAACTCCGTAACGCGGTGGTTCTCTTTATTCTTTAACTACCTTCTTGTCTCACGCTCGCCACCGCTTCGTTAATACCTCGGCGGCTATTCGGCAGTCGTGGACAGGCTTTAAGCTCGAGGCTCCTTGTCTTATTGTCCTTAACGGGCGGAGCTTTACCGTGTGTGTAGCTAACGGTAGCCGCGCCGTCTCCGATACTTAGGCTTACTCACTTAGTGTAGTGTTTATGTAAGCTAGTTTTCGGATCCTTTTATAGTTTTATATACGAACTTTTAATATTAAGTTTTTAAACCGTGTTTAAATTAAGGTTAAGGTTACGGCGGTATCGTTATAAATATTTGATCGGAAGTGTTAAATTAATTAAATTAATTACGTAGGTACGTTTTATTAAACGATACGACGGCTTTTTATACCTTTATTATTATTATATCGATATAAAGAAAATAAAGAAATATAATATATATAATATATAATAACTTTTATTTAAACGATTATTTTTAAAAAATATCGTTTACGTAAAAGCTTTCTTTTTATATTTTATAAAATAATCTTCCTTCGTTTTTTCGAAGAATTTGTGTAAAGTATTTTTAATATAGTCGGAGATTAACCGTTAACGTAACCTTATAACGTATAACCTTAATAGTCTATTATTTTAAGTTTACGAAGGCTTGCAAGTCTACGATAAGAAAACGACCGGTTAATAATTATTAATCGACTTTACTTAATTTAAAGGTTAAGTTATCTAATCTTTTTTTATATTATCCTTTTTTTTTAAAAAATATCGTCCCGATATTTAAATAATTAATATAACTATTAATATTATTAAAGTGTTTTTATCTTTTTTCACTTTTATTCGCGGCTTACCTTCGAACTACGTGGCTTATTAAAAGCCACTATAATATAACGCTCTTAATCGTTATATTATAAATACATATAATATTCTAATCGTTATAATACTAAAGGCTTTAACGTATTTAAACTACCACTTATTTTTTTTTTAATTAAATTATTAATTAAAGAAAATATATAAATAACCGTCGTCGTACGAAAACCGATTTTTCGTTAACTTAAATTAACTTCGTTTATTTTTATTATTATAATTATTTAAATATATTATTTTAATTAATATAAATTATTTAATTTTTATAAATTTAATAATTAAAAAATATTAATTTAACGTTAACATACTAACCTACAGTACTTATAAACGTTATAACGTATATTATTTAACGTTTATAATATATATAATAATTCGTTATATTATTATTTATATAGATTTATCGAATCTTTTTTTTTAAGTATAAATAAAATTAAATATTATAAAGTAATATATAAATTTTATAAGTAATATTTAATTTATTAATTTTTTTCGACGTTTTATCCGCGTATTATCGAATTAATTACCTTTTAATATAATAAAAAAAGTATAAAATAAAAAAATTTTAAAGTTAACGTTTTATAAAAAACCGTTTTTAAAAAGTTAAAGGTTTATTTTAAAAAAACGTTTTTTACGATACTTCGATTTTACACATTTATTACGTTTTAAAACGGACGCGTTAAAAAAAGTAAGTTTAAAAAGTTTTATTTTAACTTAACGATAAAAACAAGTATTACCCGATCGTTTTTTAATTAAAAAAAATAAAAAAAGCCGGAGTTACGATATATACGTACTTTAATTAAAAAATAATAACGATTATAAATCTTTAAATATTAAAAATAATACTTCGATAAAAATCGAAGTCTTGTTAAACTACGTTAATTTAAAAACGTTTATAAGTTAATAAAAGTTAAATAGTCGATAAACGAAATAATATATATTTTTTATACTTTTTAATTTTAAAATTAAATATTAAATTAAAACAAGAAACTTAATAAATACGTCGTCGCGTCGCTTTAATTATAAAATTACATTAAAAAAGGATTTAAATTAAGTTTTATTATTAATATTAAAGTAAAGGTTAACCGTGATATAAAAGTTATTAATCTTTTTAACCATTTAACGTAATAACACTATATTTATATATAATAATTATTCTTAATACTACGTAAATAATTTAATATACAAAGTCTTAAATTCGATTCCCCGCGGCGCCTACGTTTTTATTTATAAAAATATATATTATACGGTAATAACTTATTAACCTTAAACTTTACAAAGTGCCTTGTATTTAACGTATAACGGTCGTAATACGGATATTTTAAAGGCTAACCACGGTTATATTACGACTTTAAAGGTGTGTTTAGAAAAAACGGCGTATTAGACTTAAGGCTCGAGGACGAGCCTTTAGGGAGGGGAGATTATTGTTATGGTGTGTGGGTTGGTATAGATTTGATATATTGTGGTGTGTAGAATTTTAATACGTAATGTTAAGATTTATAAAGTTAACGGTTTTATAAAAAGCCGTTTTCGAGAAGTTAAAGGTCGTTTTAAGGAAACACCACATTTATACGTGATATTATACTTTTTAATTTTAATAAATACTAGGTTAAAAAAAGAAACTTAATAAATACGTTATCACGTCGTTTTAATTATAAAACTACGTTAAAAAAAGATTTAAACTAAACCTTACTATTAATATTAAAATAAAGGTTAACCGCGGTATAAAAAGTATTAATCTTTTAATAAAAACGTTTTTAAAAAGGTTAAAGTATTAATTTTTAAAAAAAGTAACGCTTTATTTATATCTCGGTATAAAACCGTTATAAACAGGGTTGTAAAATTAATTTATAGTATTAGTTCTAATTTTATACTAATATAGTATATATAGTATTAATTAGTATTAATATGACTTTATAGTATATTAAAAGTTATTAAATTTTAATAAAATATCCATACTACATTTAGTATACTAATTATAGTATTAATATGACTTCGTACTACATGTAGTATATTAATTGTAGTATTAGTATAGTGTTCTACTATAATTAGTATATTAAATGTAATATATAGTATTTTATGTTAAAATTAATATATTATAAATAATATTATAATAATAAAAATAAAAATAAAACTTAATATATATTTAAATAATAATAATAACAATAATAATAAGAATGAAAATTAAATAAAAATTAAATTTATTATTTTAATAATAATAATAATAATAAATTAAATGAAATAAAATAATTAATAAAATAATTAAAAATAATTAAAAATAAATTAATATATTAAAAACTTAATAACTATTCTAAACTAGTCGATTCTTCGTTGATTAATTTATTTAACTCGTTAATATTAATCTAATGTTTTAATAAAACTAATTCTTTAACCGTTTTAGGGTTTAATCTATTACTACTTTTCATAATTATATTACTAATAATAAAAAACGCGTTCGATAGAGGTTAAAGTGGCTGGAATAGTAAGATACCGTTTAGTTAAAATGTTTAAAATTAAGTATTTTAAAGCATTTAACTTCCAATAATTTAACGGTAAAAATATTTATAATAAATAAATTTTATAAAAAATTATTTTATTTTTTATAAATAACGGTTTGGATTTTATCGTTTTTTAAAAAGTAAGTAAACGTTAATATTTTTAATTTATAATGTTTAATAGGTTAGAATTTTATTTAAAATTAGGTTATTAAGGGATATTTATTTTTATCTTATAATATTTAATTATGTTAGGTTAAAAAAGGTTAAAAATATTAAGATTTACTAGGTTTTTTAAAAAACGATAAATTATTAAGGAAAAAAAAAACGAATAAATGTTATTATTACTATTTAATACTTATTTTTTTTATATTTTTTTTTAAAAAAAGTAAGTTTTTATTTGTTTTTATTTGTTTTATTCTCTATTATTTTTTAAATAATATTAATATAATTAATTACTTCTTTAATTTTTATAGTTTTTATATTATTTTTATTATAAATTATAATTTTTTTATATTTTTATTATTTTAATATAATTTAGTCGTGTAGTATTAAATTAATGTAGTATACTAACTGTAGTATTAGTATAGTATTATAATACAATGAATATACTAATTCGCAACCCTGTTTATAAATGAACGTCGGAAAAAACTTGTATATCGTTATTAAAATTATATCAAGGTAAAAATATAAAGTCGCGTGTATATTTAAAGTAATAAGAAAGATACTCCATAACGACGAGTTAATGTATTTTAAAAGGATTAAAAGTATATTTAAATATAATGTATATTATAAAATATAATATTAAAACGTGACGTTAAAATTAATTGAATAGTAAACCCGATTTTTTTAATAATTTTTAATAATTTTTTATTTAAATTAATTTTTGTTTTTTACGAATATTTTATTTAATAATATTTAATATATTATTTTAAATATTATAATTTTATCGATATATATTATTTAATTAAAAGTTAAACCGGTAAAAGATTTAAATTTTCTAATCTTTAAAAATAATATATTTTATCACCGTTAATAAATTTAAAGATTTATTTTAAACCGTAAAAAAAATTATATATTTTTTATATATATTTAAACGGTTTACGATTTAAAAATTTTTAATATAAAATATAAGGAGAATTTTATTAACGCGGAAAAATATAAATATTATTAATAAAGTTAAATAAAGTTATAACCGAGTTTAAAAATTATTAAAATAAATAAGTTTTATTATAATTTTTTAAATTTAAAGAAACCGTACATTATTTTTCCGACCATAAATAGTTCATTAATAAAAAAATTAAAAGATTATTTTATATATTTAAAGATAAATAACTTTATATTTTATATATATATTAATAATCGACAGTATTTATTTTATTTTTACGTTATCTTTTTTCATAATTAAACGTCGGAATAAGTTTAAAAGCGATCGAGTATTATTAATTTTTATTTAAAAGTTAATTAATTACGTTTAACATTATTTATTAATTTTAAAATAAAGGGAAGTTGGTTTAAATAAATACGTCCGGTTTTTATTACTTTATTAAAATCTTGCCGGGAATATTTAATCGCGGATGGTTTTAAACACGGTTTATTTACTGAAGAGGACGTGGTAAAAATAACGTATTATTATATTTTTAAGTACAGTTTTTCATTTAAATTTAAATTCGCGATTAAAAATGATAATAAATGGAAATTATGAATAATATCAAGGAAAAGTAACTTAATATTTAAATTGGTTAATAAAAGGACGGGGACGTTTCAAAGAGGGCAAGTGGCGGTAAATAAAATATTAACGGGAATTTAAGAGGTAACCTTTAAAAACAGTTTACGGTATATAAAAAATAAGTTAAGAAAATATAATTAAGTATATAAACGGTAAAAAAAAACCGGCGAATATATTTAAAAATTAATATTTAATATTTTTATATAAAATGTATTTATTAAAAATAATATCGCGATAATTAAATGTAACGTTTATTATTAAGTTTTAAATTTTATAACCGTTAAACGAATTATATTCGACGAGAATATTAATTTATACCTTTATTTTAATCGTTATAAGTTTCTTTCTTTTGTAAAGTTATACGTGTAAAAGCGAAAGTTTTATAATTAAAAATATGTAAAAAAGATATATTAAATTTATAATCGAATAAAATTAATAAAAAGTTTTTTTAATTATAAATTTCAAATAATATACCGTTATAAAAAAGTATATGAACTTAATAATTCCGGTTATAATTTATTTAATAGTTTTACGTTTATTTAAAGTGTTTTACTTTTATTTTAATCGTTTAACCGTATTTTTCCGCACTTTTATTTAGTTAAAAGTGTAAAAAGTTAAAGGTTAAACTTATATATTTAATCCCGGAGTTAAAATACTATAATTATTTTAATTATAATGATTTTTTAGTTATATTTTATGAACTTAATAATATTTTAAAAATTAAATATGAATAAATTTAATATAATCTTTTAAAATGTTAATAATAAACGTCATAATTAAATTAAATATATAATAATCTTAAATAAAACCGTTATATAAATCGGTGATAAAAATAACGTTAAAAAAGTTTCCGGACTTTTTATAATTACAAAAGTCCATAATTAAACGATTATTAAGTTTTTTTTAATAAATATTGTTTTAATATTAATATTTATTAATATATTTTAAATAAAATATAAACTTTACATACGTTATCGAAAAGATGGAATTTTAATATTTTTATACCAAATATCTGGTTTAAAAAATATCGTTAAACTTTTTTATTAAGATACTTTAAATAAGTATAATTAAACTCAATATTTACCGAAAATATTTATTATATAATAACGACGATTATAAAAAATATTTATTAAAAACTTTTCCTTGTTACTTTAATAAATATAATTTTTTAAAATAAAATAATAAAATAATAAAATAAAATAAAATATACTTTTTTATATTTTAAATAATAAATGTGTCTTTAAGTCGAGAAATTAATATAACGTTATAAAAGAAAGTGAGAATAAAAAGTTTATTTTAAAGTTGAAAAAATATTTTTTCCCGTCCGAGGTTTAAAAATAAAAGAAAATATCGTTCATATTTAAAATAAATATATTATCATCATCTATCGTTAAAACCGTTAAATTATTAAAGAGGAAATAATAAAAAGTGGAAAAACGCGATTTATCGTAAAAAATACAAAAGGACGCCTTTAAATTTAAATTAATATATAAACGCGTAATAATATTTAGAACGAGGAAAAAGCGATTAAAAACGAGAAATTAAAATGATCATAACTTAAACGTGGTTAAAGGTTAACTATTATATCCGTAAAATTAAAAAGAAACATTTTTTATTACTTTTACTTTAACGCGATTATTTAATATTATTAACGTTTGTTAAGGTTTAATGTCGTATCGTATAATTATTTATTAATATCGGCGGTGATATTAAAGTTAAGTATTTATTTAAAAAGCCGTTTATTTTTATAAAAAATTAATATTTTTAAAATATTATAGTTATTTAAATAATAAATGATATAAAAACCTTCTCGTTTTCTCGATATTTTAATTTTAAGTTAATTATAAAATTATCTATTATATTATATAAAAACGGTAATTAAAAAAGTTTTTTTAATAAATAAAAAGGTTTATAATAATTATTATTAAAACTTAAATTTATAACGATATTTTTAAAGGTGATCGTAAATATTATTAAAGTAACGCGGTTTACCGATATAAAAGCTTAAAGCTAATAAAAAGGATAAAAACGATATTTTTATAAGATTTGATTATTATTATTAAGGTGTTTAAATAATAATTAAACATTTATTTTTATAATTTATTATCATAATATCGTTTATTATTTAATTTATATTAATATAACTATATTATTTTTTTTAAAAGTCGATACGTAAACGATCTTTAAGATATTTAAATAAACGAGTAATAAATCGTATTATTAATCTAAAACTTTAAAGTAAAGATTTTTAAGGATAATCTTAAATATATTAAAAATACTTTAAAATATTTAGTTACGAATTTATTTTTTACCGGTTTATTATTCATCGTAATATTTTTATATTTTATCGGGGTATTATCGGCGGGAATAAAAAATCAAGGTAACTTATCGATAATTTTTATATAATTTTAAATTTAAGTATTAATAACGACATTAATAAGTTTTATATATTAATGGTTTTATTTTTTAATAAAGTTAAAAGTAAGAATATTTATAATTATAATTGATATTTTATTAAAATAGTTATAAATAAAGATGAATTAAAAAAGGTAAAAATGAAGGGTATAAATTAAAAAACGTTAATATATTTTAATATATAAATTAAAAAATATTAATTACTCTTTTTAAAGTTTTAATTTTAATAAAATAACGGATAATAATAAAGTACGGGAGGAATAATAAAACTTATAAAAAAAACTTACTTTAATAGAGAAAAAATAATAAGAAAACAATAATAAACGATACCGGGTACGATAATAATTTAATAGAAAATAATAAAAAAATAAAAGGAAATTAATATAAAAAAGTTAAAAAAGCCTTTAAAAATAATCTAAAAAAGAAAAAAAACCCGCGCATAAATTAAAATAACCCGGAAAAGTAACGAAAAAATAATATATATAATATAAAAAGATAAAAAAACGTGGTTTTAAAGGGTTTTTCGATGATTTTTAACGGTGTTAAGGCAAAATGAGACTCTTAATTAACGGAATAGAAAGTTGTTGTCAAATTCTATTATCTAATGTTATTCTTATTTCTGGTAGGAAATATGTGTAGGTGGGGTATTCCCTGGTGCCCCACCAACCAGTTCCTTTAGTAAGCCACGCAGCTCGAGGGTAAGCCGCGAATAAAAGTGAAAAAAATATGAATACACTTTAATAGTATTAATAATATTAAATCTATTATTTAATATATTAATTCCCAACCCTGGTAAATATGGTAATTAAAAGCCGTTAACTCGCTAACAACTCGCCGACGCAGCGTTAATAGATTTTTCTTTAAATAAAAGGTCCCTCTTTTTTTTAAAGAAGAGGCTGAGATTTAGTTTATAATAATGTTATAATTACTTTCGCTCTCGGTTATTAACTGGATTTTATAACGTGATTATTTTTTTATTATTTGTATTAGTAAGTTATATAAATGTGAAAAATATGAACTTCTTTTTTTATCACTTATATTAAAATATAATTAACATCGTGATTAATAAAATTATTAATATATCGTTTATAACTTATTAATATAGTATTAAAATTTTATTTATATAAAGACTCGTTTCTAAGGGAAAAAACGTGTAATATTTAATTTTTATATAATATAAATCCAAACTCTCAGTCTTCTGTCGCAACCTAATAAGGAATATAAAATAACAACTCACGAAAGTAAAACGGTAGAGTTACCTAACTTCCAATATATGGACGTATCAGAAAAACAATAGTCTGACCTCTCTCGTGGGAATCCGAGCTCATGATACGTCGAATGAACATGTCGTAAACCATCAAGCAATCCAGAAGAGCTGCCCGAGAACTGGAAGAGTCTAGCACGGTAAAAGTTCAGTCATCTAAGTCCAGACATCTTTTTTACCAAAGACCGGGGCCAATAAAGTGCGTAATTGCAAAACCACAAGTAGACCACCTACTCCTCATATACACCAAACGTGGTGCCGACGAGCATTGCCGGCAAGGAACCGCCTAGACATCCTAGGTATTCTCGCGTGGGAGGTGAATAGCAAAGACCAAAGTCGTGGGTGTAATTTTCTGCAAGGCAGCCGGCGCTTCGATGACAGTGTGGCCCAAGCTGTTCAAATAGGCCTTGTCAGCGGCACTGTAAAGCGGCTCCTGAAAGAAACACGCAATCGGCTGTCCGCTATGTTGACCTAATAGTCCGGTTACAGTCAGCGACAGCGTTGTATCAATGGGTTCCCCAACATGAAGGTCCCCCTAAAATCTCGGTGAAACGGGGCTTAATGGCCTCCTCATCCATACGCACTTAATATTCTGACAATAGAAAGAAATGCCTCGGTTTGGATATGGGCTCTCCGTATAGACTCGCCAAAGTCCAGCGGGCCACCGAAAGACCCCGCGCCGAGACACACTGCCTGGCTCACATGTGCATGGCCGGGTGCCTGTGCCAGGATGAGGTCAGCGAGGCTGGAGTATGAGGGTTGCTCTCGCCACCGTGTGGCAACGCGGGCGTGTTCTGCATCGATGTGCGCATGGGTGGTAGCGGGAGTGTCCAAAACCGTTGTCGCAGGCCCGGTCGGGTTGCCGAGCTCGGCTCCAGAAGCGTGAGCTCGCCTGCCGCGACGGGAAACCATGGAAATCCATGGCAACGTCCGCTGCGCGCCGGCCCTGACGACGATTAGCCTTCACAGGGACAGTGATCCATGATGCATCGTCGTCCGTTTCTTGGCCATCGCGAAACAGAGTCTGATGCTACTGGCATATCGGGGCTTGCGGAGGCACGTTTGTCGTTTAACTAATAGGCATATTGCCGTCACCGGTTTCCCATGCGATATCTCATAGGTACGGAGTAGATGTTAACGAGATGCCGTCCATTCATCGAACAAGAGTGGAAACTTTTGGCGGAGGCTAATTTTTTGTGACTATGTACATGTACCCCGTCGATCCGCGCATCCGTGCAAATAGTGATTTTTAGCTGATAGACAGAGTACACTAAGATACGGATACATGTATCTTACGGAGTAAGAACTTTCGAAAGTTGAGATTGTATCTTATCCTAGGTAGGTAATATTAGTGCCAGCATGGGCGCATATTCCTCTGTAAGATACGTTTTATTTGCCGGTCCCTGCTGGTTTGAGAGACGCTTCCACCCGCGCACTAATATTGATAGCTCCTCACACCCACCAAAGCCTCCACTGCATGGGTTGCATGGGTGGGAACGACGTGGGCGCTTAACGCTGGAATTTGATTGCGAGATGGGCTGGCTCTTTCTGTTTGCCCAGCCCGTCCCTTCCTTCTCTTGCCAGGTAATACACCCGTATACGATCACCAAGTTTCGTATAGGCGCCAGACGCATGGGTTGAATTCGTAATATACCCGGCTCTTTTCTCGTCTTTTTTCTGTGATGCTTGCCTCGCCCCTCTTCACATCGCCCTTTTACGATGCATTCAAGTTTGAAAGCAGGGCGAGACAACGCCTACTTCAAGGACACATACCCGGTTCAGGTAGGCGCCGGCGCTATTTGTATTTGCTGGCCATATTTCTGCCCGAGTGCATGCTGCTGCAGGTGATGAAGATCCCAGCGTGGAGTTTTATTGGCTGGCGCCCAGCCGCGACTTTCTGATCCCTGTGACGGTCAACGGGCGAGTCGCCCTCTTCCCCTCCCAGCTGCGCCTGCTATGGCTGGTTATGTGACGGGAAGACAGGGGTGCGTTGACGAGAGCCACGGCTCACCTCCACTCGCAACTCTGAATGGTTGGATGTGTGTTGGAAGCCGTCCAGATAGATTGCAACACACGCCTTTTCTGCTGCCGCCGCTGCTGCTTGCGCATGCCCTCTGTCTGCACACTGGCCCAGGATAATCTCGGCGGCTGGATGTGCGGGAAGTGGGGATGGCCGGGGAAGGTGGTTCTTGTTGAATGAGGGAATGTCGAGTCTGGTCGAAGAAAGGAGGAAGACATGTGCCTGTTCCCCGTGGCTCTCGATTTCTCTTGCTCTCCCATGTTGCGTGCGTGCCGCCCTCGCGCAAGCTCCTAGAAAAAAAGGGGCTGGGCGAGGTGCACAGAGTTGCTGCCGCGACGGACAGGAAGCAGGAAGCTGTGTGCGTTCCCATGGAACAACTGGATTTCTATATTTGAACCATGCATCCCTCCTCTTCTGTACTTCGTAATACTGCGTCAAGATACCCTTCCTCCACGTCCTGTCTTCCCTTTTATAAATGTCCCACCCCAATGATATTTTGAAAATATCTCCGTCTTCCCCTCCTCTTCTCGCCCTTCAACATGCCAAGACATACATGCCTCTCGCTGTTCAGACCTCTCTTGACCTGTTTCCCATTGTGCACTCATGCCTTGTTGCTCTGCGTACATTCTCGTTTCTTATATTGTTCCCGTGACTTCGCGCCAGTCCCTCTCCAGTCCCTCTCCTCAACATCACGAAGTCCCATCTAGCAGACGCTTGCCTCCACACCGCCGATTGATCGAATCTTTGCCGAGGACCACGGAAGCCGCAATCGTCTGAACGCCAAATTTTCAGGCCTTCTACTTTCCGGCATCTTGAAAACAAAAACCTGGACTGGCTCCGAAAGCGAAAATGATTTCCTCAATATTTATTGCTGTTGTCAGTTGCGGCCTGGTGTCTGCACATACTGTGTTGACATATCCAGGGTGGCGAGGAGACAATGCTTTCATCACCAACTTTGACACTTTTCCCTACGGCATGCAGTGGATGTATCCATGTAAGTACTTCATAGGAATGGTGTAATGCAACAGTATTTTTATGAACAGCACTCCGTAAATCATGACGGGTTTCTTTTTTCTTTTTGACTTCTAACGCCCCTTCTCTTCCACCCTCCCCTTCAACAGGCGGAGGCTATGAAACACAACGACAAACCGCACATACTGCCCGGTTGTCTGGCGGAGCAATTGCCTTTCAACCTGGCTGGTTCCAAGGGCCATGCCACGAGCGCAAAGAATCTTTTATCAACTTGCGGCTTTGGCTATTGACCGGCCCCTAACGGCGGGCCGCCCAACATGTCGATCGAATCCCATGAACTCCCGCCGCAGTTTGGCATCATTGGTCCTTCCAAAGAACCCTTACTCGGGTACCATCTGTCTGCCGCAGGGTTCCTCTCCCAGTGAACGCCTGGCCTCTGTCAAGGGCTGGCGGACCCTATTGCTCAACCATTCAAAAGTCGTTCGAGCTGGCTGTTCATGTGGTGCAGCCGTTGTACTCGGTGAGTGAAACTTAGTCTTGCCTAAAACAACATGCCTGTGTGGCTTCGCCGGTTCGCCCCATCCCCCCATCCCATGTGATTAGCGATAGCTAAACTGATTTACCAGTCGTGTGGATATCATTTTTGTCGACGACAATGACCCGCGCTCGCCAACGTAAACGAGACCAACTGTTTCAACAGTACCGATATTGGCTTCTCTGACGTTTATACATCACCACCAGGGCCGCTGGAAGCAAGCGTAACTACGTCAGACGCCATCGCATCTTCCATGTTTCCGCAGATCACAGAGCGCGTCGCGTGGATGGCTCTGGCGGGCTGGCTACCTGTTCTCCTTGGCGGCCTGTGGCTCACTCTGTAGCTGGCGCGGTGTTACGTTATAGCCAGAGCGAGCATGCGGAATAAGGGCAGCACGGAGTCGATGTGCTCTCGTCTTCTTTGCATCAGCTGCTGGCTGGCGATTGTTAGTTCGTCAAGGGGCGAAGGCACAAAACGCCGTATTGTGGACAGCCCGTCCCAGCTGTGTCGTCTGTACATATTACATACCCGAGAAGACTTTTTTTCTTATATTCCCTCGCCACGGCGTTATTTTGTATTTGCTTTATTTTGTTTTTTTCTCCTACCCCTTGCTCTTTAAATTTGGCTGCGTTGTCCTTCAATTTCCCAAGGCCGTTGCGTGCTTTCAGACTCGGCAAGTCCATTTTACAAAATGTGATATTTGATCCCGTTTACCTTTCTTCCCCTTTTCTTTCTTTTTAAAGATTCTACTGCCGGTTCTTAAAAGCCCCTGCGAGACAACAGCTGGCCAAAAACCGACTTCAAGAGGTGTGTATCATCGGACGGCCCGCAGGTAGTTATACTTGCGGCTGGCGTGCCTCCACGACAGATAAAGCGCTGGCCAGGATCGATGCAGGAGCGATAATAGAATTTGTTTGATAGCATTGGTAACTCATCACTATCTATGGTGAAAGTAGCTAGCGGGGTTATGTGAAATGCGCAGGCTCAAAGTGGTTTGCATACGCCCTTACGCCGGCGGGCAATTTCAATACTCGTAGTTGCTGTTTGACAATTTATGCTCCCAGAAGTTTTAGAATCTTCTCCCCAACAACCTTCACTCGGGCATCGTCCATTTTCCCCAATAGCCAAGTTGATCCAGGTGCGAGCACTGGCCGAACGTACTTGTCCCGCATAGTCGCCTTGACCAGGAATGCCTCGCGAGATTGCCTAGAGCAATCAGCGCACGGTAGACAACCTCCGTATCGGTCAGATCGAGAATGGGCCACGGCAAGAAGCTTTATCAATGCATGACGAGGAGTCACCGATCGAGTTGTGGCCCTTGGCCTCCTGCTCTCGAAGTGTGGAAAACTGCTAGGTTGCTTGCGGCTGACGTCCATGCCACCATCAAGTTTCGGTTTTTCCGCCCTGCCACATCTAGAACATGGGCAAGAAAATCGACAATCTTGAGCGCGGTCTTTGCGATGAGCTGCTGTCCGCCACTGGTTGCAAACAGATTTGTAATGACGCGAAGCGCCATCATGGCATTGTTTTTCGACAGATTTTCGGATCAGCTGCTAGCTCAGTGCCATTCTCTTTTGGATAGTCTAGAATGCTCGGAAGCAGTGTGTCGAGTACACTGTTGCCTTGGCTGTCAGCGTATTCTGCAAGCGATGCAGATGGCGCCGTACACCGGAGTACATCAAGGCCTGGCAGTCGGTCTTTGTAGGGCCATGCTGTCGCCACCTTGAGCACGACCGAAATGGAGCTCGGCCTCCACTGTGAACGACCTTGTCGTAACGGCGGGAACCATTGCAGGGATGGTTACAGGAACTAAAGGCACATCCTTTGCGAGAGCTTGTACCAGCGACGCAAGTTGTGCCGTCTGCTCCGAGTTCAACGATAGTTTGTGCCCAGAGCTTTCCTGCTGCAGGAGATTGTCTTGTTGACGACATTTATCCGGTTCAAAGCGGCTAGGAAGTGTTAAAACAAACACACACACAAACACACACACAAAGGCCCTCGTCCCCTCTCTTTTCTTTCCTTTCCCCCCCGGTCAATTCGGGGCCAAAGAGGTTATATACGTACGTGTGAAATTGACCTGTGTCAAGGTGACAAAACTGCATGCGGTCCTAAAGGATGGCTTCCAGAGTCACTGCTTCCTGCCACGGTGTCGGGGCCTGGGGCAGACGTGCTTGCTGCCCAAATCTATACTTGGGGTTTCAGCTTCTTGTGCCGATGAGTCGACAACGCGACCCGACAAGAAGCCACTGGTTCTGACCTATATATGCGTGAGAAAGAAGCTCGTTAGTCAACAAGCTCCAAAACAAAAACACGACGGGCTTCTAGCGAATATAACTTACCCATGGACCACTGGTATACACTGATGTTTCCCGCCGCCCGAGTTGATCATGACAGTCTGGCCCTCTTTCGTGCCAGCTTTGGTTTCAATAAACTGCGGTCCTGGAAGTGTGCTCGGGTTGATGTCTCCCATTTGCTGTTGAGGTATGGATGAGCGCTGGAGAGTTTCCGAAAACTCTCGGAGGCTCTCTGCCGAAGCGACACGCTCAGGATCCCTCGTGAAGATGCGGGCCACATTGTCGCTCGCACCTGTTCGCAAAATCGCCCGTTTCCTGGCATACCGAGACCGACCAGATCGAGAGCCGCTGGATGCGTGATTGTTTGGATACACGACTCGCCTCTCCAAATCCGCACTGTGCGGTCCTCACTGGAGCTCACCAGCTCACCGGTTGGGAGGCTGTCCAGAGCATAAATAAAGCTCTCGTGTCCTCGGAGGGCGCCGACTTGCGTTCCGTTGAATTGCCAAAGACCGAATCATGAAATCGTTTCCGGCGCTTGCAATTTGGGCTCGGCTCGGGTGCTTGCGAACGCGGCACAAAGCGCGGACCACATCAGGGGTGCGGATGAAAACGCCAGGTTGCAATTCTCCCTCTTTCTCCCTTTTGTTTTGGAGGCTATATCCGCGGATAACATGGTCGGCAGACCGGTTCATGATGATGCTATCGCTGTAAGCAAGGACTGCCCAGATTGCCCTCTGTTTGTCATTTGGATCGGGGCCGATAAGTTCAAGTTCGAACTCCCATGTTGCTGTGTTCCAAAGCTTGGCGCGCCCATCCCAGTCGCCGGACACTGCAAATTCGCCGTTCGGAGAGACGCTGAGTGCCGATACATTGCTGCTGTGGCCGGACAGCAGGGCGACACTTGCATCAGAGACGTCGGAGTCTGGCCTCTTGACTTCAATTGACTGGCCATGACTGCCAGCAAGAACCAGGCCATTTGGATACTGCGGCCGCGCTTCCGAGGGTGGGATGAAGGCGAGGGAAATTAAACGAGTAGGATCCCTGGGCGAGCAGGCTGGCGGCATACGATGGCGGGGACGCAGAAGTCTCGTGCCAGGCTTGCACGGTGCAGTCGCGGGATGCAGTGAAACGACCCAGGGGTTGGGAAAGCAAACGGCCCGGACCTGAGTGCCTGTTAGTATCTGAGGCACCTGTTCCCCAATTTGCCTGTAGCCCTGTAGCCGTCGACCTCGAGTTTTGGTAGTTAAAGTCGTAACAACTCGTATCGACCGGCGGCCGTAGCATCGGCTCCTGATTGTTATATGTACATACATCTTTATCGTGGCCGCTCAAGCTGGCAGACAGCTGGAAGTTGCTTGCCACCGCTGGCCATGGCTACGTCCGTGATGACAACGGCGAGAAGACGGAAAGCAGAGGACGGAAACGTGGCCCAGATAGAATGTGGAGGGTTGGGGACAAGGCGCAAGGGACAGGGTGGGGGAGGAATGCAGGAAGCCAAAATGTCAGAAAGTCAAGGAAGAAATAAGCTTTCGCAAAAGTGCAAAAGTGCTTCGCAAAAGTAAGAGTTATGGAAGGTGAAGGGCCAGCGGAGCGTGGGTAGGTAGATGACCGTTGCGCAGGCTGCCCCTGCCCTGTTTGGGGCGTTTGTAATTGATCATGGCGGGGGGCATCAGGAGCTTGCCGTCAGAGACAGCTACTCTTCCCCTTTTCTGGAATGAGTGGTGGCGGATTGGATTGCCGCCTAATAACTGCCATAGAGCTTGCCATGCCCCTCGCCCCACACACTGCCACCCATTGGCTAGACGTGGGCTAGGCCCTTCTGCTGGCCAAGCTTCTCCAGACAGTGGCACGGTGCAAAAGCACCCCTAAAAAGGAGAAGTGCTTTCCGTCTGTGAAACAACGTCGAACTCCTTTCTTGCCCTCAAGTCTGCAAACTGCAACGACGACGCCTCCCGGCCCATCATCCCTCTCCCTGCGCCCGGTTCCCTCTCTGTCGCTCTCTGCCTCTCACCGGGTCCGGCTGTTCCTCCTCGCTTTTTGGCCCTACCTTCCAGCCGGCGCTGTTTTTTCGGCGATCGCAAAAACGCCTTCACCTCTTTTTTTGTGGCCAAGTCTCCCGTCTTTCCTCGCAGTCTTGCCTTCCCATTTCAGTTCTGCAACCTCTTTTTTTTTTCTTTTCCCTTTCGGCCTCAAAATAGGGCAGCAGCACAAACTTGCAGCATAAGGCAGCTACGACCGCGCCACAACGTTATCTTACGTGCGCCTTGTTCTTTCCGCCCCGACGTGCTATTGCCCGACAACAGCCCTCCGCAGCCCTCCACCTCCCCTCCCCCCTTTTACCTGCCGCCCTCTTCACATCTCGTCTGGAGATTTGTTTTCTGCCTGCGGCCTCACACAGTCTTACGACCGCCATCCTCTGGATAGATACCACCTCTTCCTGTGACAATGTCGAGCAATACTTCGGAACCTCGCCAATATGTGCCGCTTACCTGTCACGGCCACTCGCGGCCAGTACCGCATATCAGCTTTTCATCCATGACCAAAGATGACGACTACTACATTGATCTCGGCTTGCAAAGGTATGTGACTGCAAAGTGCTCGTGTTCTCCCCCGCTCTTTGAAGCCTCTGCTGGCTGCCTTTGATGCCGCCTCTTCTGGGCCAAACCTTTCATTTGCTGATTCTTCTTGCTAATCTTTTTTATAGACGGAAACCCAATGCTCCGCGATGGCAAGGACTGGCGACTGGTATGACTTCCGTCGGTGGCAAGAGCCATTTCCTGCTTGTTTACTAACTGCGCCAACAGGATAGGAACGTTCATTGGCCACAAAGGGTGGCCGTGTGGCAGGCAAAGCTTAGCCATGATTGCCTTCAACAGCCGCCACAGGTTCTGCCGACTTTACAGCGCAAGTTCAATCAACACATGCCGGCGTAGTGTAGCCTGTGAAATGTGCACTTTATTAACATTGCTCTGCTGTTTTCTAGAAAGGTGTGGGATACACACAGCTGGGGAACTGCTGTATACCCCTCCAGCACAACCATATTGTTCGGTGCCATCGCCTACCCTCCCCAAAATTCCGACATGATTGCTTATCCGGTGGTTTCGAGAAAAAGCTGCGCATCTTCGACTTGGCTGAAAGGCGCAATCAGAACAGTCTGCCGTCCAGTGGCCCCGTAGAGACGGGGTGCTGGAGGCGGCAACGGCCTTTTGAAATTGTTGGCTGCCGGCGTTCACAAAGATTCCATCAAGTTTCATTGTGTGGGACGGATGTGCCCACGACTCTCGTGACTGCTTTGGACATCCCAACCATTAGCTGTTTCCGTGAGGAGGTTCTGGACGGCGAAATCAAATCGTGCGAGGTTGTGGCAATTAGCGCCCTGGTTACAGAGACCCAAAGGATATTGGCGGTGGTAAGCCTGTGCTTGCAGTAGCCGCAGGTAAAAACGGTGTACTTCTGGGACGCGAGGGACCAGTTCGACAACAAAATCAAGTCGTTTGAGTTGACGCATGGCGTGGCCAGTGTTGGGTCTCGACTTGAGGGGCCGCAAATTTTGCAGTCGGCGAGGAGCCCGGCACGTGGGTTCGTGTGTACTCTTGGGATGACGGTAGCGAGATCGGTATGTTCCCTTTACACTATGGCCCCCCTTGCTGTTTTTACTGATATTTGCGCCTGTGCCGGCATCTGGCGATGCTAACATGCTCTTAGATATCCTTAAAGGCCACCATGGGCCAGTCTGGTCAATCGCTTTCTCACCCGACGGCAAATTGTACGCCACAGGCTCCGAAGACGGAAACTATCAAGATGTGGAAGAATTGCGAAGGCTTCTATGGTCTTTGGAAGGGCAATGCTGGCGGCGTACCCGATCGGTTAACGGAATAGAGATCCGAACCGACTGGTCGTGGCCGGGTGCCTTTGGAGAATCGTGGTGCCATACATGCGTCTCACATGGAAGGAGAATCTATAAGCAGCCGCAGTGCGTCTGTTCAAGGCGCTTCTGATGCCTCGCGAACCTTTTTCTGACATGCGGCAAAGCACTTTGTGCAGCAGATTCAGCAGCTCCTCTTTGGACATTTCCCTCATCCCAACACCTTCTCCCTCCGGGGTGGCGCACTATGCGACGGATGAGATGGGCAGCCTGCCTTTGCATATGGCACGGGACACTGCCACCGCTCTCGTTCGTTCAGGTGGCAAGGGCAACTTCCAACCTGAGAGCCATGGAATTATGGGGGACAATTCAACTGCACCAACTGATGTCTGTGGAGGGGGTTTTCAGCCCTCTGTACTTGGTCACGATGATACCTGTGTGGTTCCGGAAACTGTCGGCCCGTTGTCCTTTAGCATCGTTGACCCCAGCCATGACAGCACCGCCAGTTGCGATTATGACAGACGGAAATCTCGCCCTTTTCCGACAACGACTAGAGCGTCACGGTATATCGCATTGTGACCCCGGCGACTATCACAAGGACGTCTAGGCATTGCAATGGGTGATGGGTGTGATATTCGCCCACAAGCAGCAACAGATTAGCGTCGGTTCTCTGTTTTCTGCTCTCTTTTCCGAGAAGAAAGGAACACAAAACGTTCTGAGCTTTGTATCATTCTAGGAGTCTTCTAGGGCGGAGACCAGCATGGCGTACCAACTGTTTCGTTTTCATCGGCATAGAAAGACAACAATAGCGTTTTAAAACCAGAAAAGTGTATTGAAAAGCGTGCAAGCATTCGTATATAATGTCCTATGTTGCTCCAGCTGTGGTGGGTCTTGCAATTGTTTCGATATTGGTTTCTGGCTCGTCGCCTGATCCGGGACTGTTCAGGTCATTATTGGTGCGATTCACCCTATGAGACTTTGAGACAAGAATGTATTATGCACTCGTCCAAGTATCTAGTAATCTTGCCACCAAATTCGCAGAATGCGGCAAACGAGTGCCTACTCTGCTAGCTACAAACGCCCGTCTATATCATGAATACACACAGGCCTTGGTCCCGTACTAGTTTGTACCAAAACAAATATCTACCATGGCAAGCGCTCGATAAAATCTGCCCATGCTCAGACAGCCGAATTTGCTCATTTCAAGATTGAGTTGATTTCGTAGCCAATGAGGGCCTCGGTGTTTGTGCCTTCCCAGCCCCGCGTCCCGGCAGTAGATATCATGAAGCGAGATGTCTGGTCGACGTACAAGTGAGAGATGACACCGGGCCGGGGCGGGCCGGGAATGATAAGGAAAGGGACATTTGAGTGGGGGAGGGCGGAAGACTGTTGAGTGTCGTACAGGCGAAGGATGTCGTGTGAAGCACTAACCAAACAAGTCAATAACTGGCAGAAGGGGGACGAAGAGAGGAGGGTTTAAACGAGAAATGCCATACCAAACAAGGTGGCGCCCATTTACCATCGCACGAACAGCGCTGACTGGCCCGCTTCCCGCAGGAAACCGAAGTGCTCGTTCAGGTTGCCAACCTGCCTTGGCCTTGTGAATATCGAATTCTTCAACGGTGCCATTTCGCCGCCCAGCGTAGATACGGTTTCCATCAGGACTCCAACAGGCACCCATGCACCACGGTGGCACGCCGGGCCGATTTCCAATACGAGCGACAGGGAGGTTTTGCCGACGATCCCAAATCCGGATGAGACCATCAATGCTGGCAGAGAAAAACGTGTTTTCGGAAACTTGCGTCGGGTCGAACTGCGGCGGGCCCTCCTGAGATGAGTAAACTATGGCTGCAGGCACATTCTTTTCTTGGTCATCTGTTGCATCCGGTAGCTCCACAGCAGCATCGCCTTTCGCCTCGGTTTTTACTTGCGAAGAGGATGCCTGAACCTCCTCAGCTCCTAGGAGCTGCGTCTCAGCCGACTGTTGAAGCTCTTGGTCAAGCCGCTGCTGCTGCTGCTGTTGTGAGAGGGGCGATGCGATGTTGGTCGTCGAGTCCTTTTCCATAGTATTAGCCTCCTCGGGCAGGCTAGAGGTGTGGCCGGTGTGGGCGCCAAGGGGGTGGCCAGGCTGTCACTCTTGGCTTGCGTATTCGAAGAAGCACCGTTGTCATCAGCTTGTAGCTGCGGATCACTGGAGGCGGTGTCTGCTATATTCCCGCTGCTGGTGGATGGGTGTCCTTCCTCTGGGGCAGGCTCTACTGCTGGTATTTCAGCGGTCAATGTCGTTGTCGAGGCAAAAACATTCATTGCCGCGTCTCCAGTGTCGAGAACCATGTCGACATCTTGAGCAAATCCGACACCTTCGCCAATAGCTCCGGATCCCGATGCCATGCCCATATCATCATCCTCAAAAGGAATAGCACCCATTGCATCGCTGCCTCCAAATAATGACCCTCCAGGGCTTCCAAACAAGGACTCATGGTCGGGCAGAGGGTCGTCGCCGTTGATAGTGGCAGATGCACCACTGGCAGATGCGTCGGCCCCGATCGCATTGCCGGGTCCAGCAGCCAGGCCGCTGACTGGCACACCGTTTGGCACAGGCTTGGCATCGGAGCTGGTCAAAGTACCATCGACGTCTCTCAGGGCTCTTCCTCAGAGCCCTGAGCCGGAATTGGCGCCCCGCTTGCCGGGCGCAGCTCAATTGCCGAAATTTGGCCACTGTATCCATCAAAATGTCGGCGGGTTTGGCCGGTGTTCAAGTCCCAATCAAAAATGGCCTTGTCCCAGCTGCCACTGAGGACGCTCTTCTCGTCCGGGGCGAGTTGCAGAACGCTGACAGCGTTGGCGTGGCGTTGAAGGCACGTTATGCGCTTGCCTTCGTCGTGCCGTACACTCTGCAGGTTTATACCGCCACTTTCAGTGCCGGCGAGCAGCCAGAGGGCCCTTGAATGGACAGCAAGCGAATACACTGGTGACAGGATATGCTCCTCGGCACCGCGTGCTGACGCGCTCGGTGGCTCTTCGTTCTCCCAGTAAGACATCAGGATGCCTGCTTTCACAACACTGTCGACAAAAGGGTGGCGCTGAGCGACGGTCAGCAGCTGCCTGCCGTTAATAGTGCCCGGGCCATCGTACTTCCGGATGTAGCCGTCGGAGCCGCCTGTCATCCAGTAGCGCAAGTCCGGAGTGACTGCCAGGGCGTTGATGCTGGTGGCCTGTGGGGCAGCCATAGTAGGCACAATGTCGTAGATTTTGGCAGACAGAGCTTCTGGGCGAGCTCGTAGGCGCAGTCGTGATGTTGACGATGGTGTGAAACTGGCCGTGCGGGGCGATCCTGAGTTTCCTCTCGAGGCAGCAGAGGTAGTTGCGGCCATGGTCTCCGCAGAGTCCACGGCTGTTCCATCAGCAGCAGCGTTGGCCAATCTTGCTGTTTCTCGGCCCGCGCCGGAGCCTCCATTTGAATCTGCTGGCCCAAGACTGGATCTGCTAGCACCACCAGGGCCTGCGCCTTGATTGACGCCACCTGTCACCTCGCCTCCCGGTCGCAGCCTTGTGCTCAAGTCGGGCTCAGCGCCATCGGCCTCGTCGGCTTCCTCCTCGTCCTCCTCTGGTTCATTTTCGGGCTCCGGCTCCAGCTCCGGCTCCGGCTCGTCAATACCCCCATAACCTCGTCCTGGTCATTTTCGGAGAAGGCGTTGGAGTCTGCGGCCATTGATAGTCAGCAAATCGGCAGGACATAGGGATTTCAAGTGAGCATGACGCAGCTGGCATCAAACGCAGCGCATACCTCGGTCGTCTTCGTCCATGTTGGCGGAATGCCTCTCTCGAATGGCGGTTTGCAATGGGCCAAATCTTCGGCGCGAAGAAAGATCAAAGTTGAGGCAATGGCGGGTGAGACTCACGTCGCATAGCGAAGAAAATAAAGATTTGCGTGCATGAGTCTGCACTGGAGGTGCCCGTTGTATGTCGAAATTGGGAGTCTCAGGGTGCCTGTGTGATACTCCATAGCGGTGTCGGAGGTAGAGGCTGGTACGGCACCAGAAGAGTCGCGATGCGCTACTAGCGCGTCACTATGTGCACCAAAATGTCACTGGGGTGCACTGTCACGTGATATTACATGAATGCGGACCATGACCAAACCTCAAGCTTACACCCCCCATGAACGTTCCATGTGCCAGCATCTAGATTTCTCTTTTCCCGCGTCTCTATCTGCCTCTTCTCCCCTCCCTCTGCGTTTGGAAGTCTTATCTACAAATACAGTACGGAGTTGACGTCAGCCTTGCAGCAGTTCTCGTCTGGCGTACGACAAAATACGTTCTAATCTCATCATCGTGACGACCACAAGGAATGCTCATTCATCCACAGTTATGTCAGTGCTGGATCGCCCAGGCCAGCACTGCTAATCCTCGCTGGCACGGACCATCATCCAGAGCAGAAGCTTGTTGAGTAGGGTGCTTTACGTGCTCTTCTGCCAGGTGCTTGACTCTCGAGTATAAAGCACTGTCTTGGCTAGGGCTGCTTGAATAGGCACGGCTGGCCCGTCTCGCAATGGTGCGTGCTCAGCCGAGAGGCTGATGAGAGCATGTCGAGTGCCTCTAGTAATACTTGTTGTTTGGCTGTTGAGCTGCGGAGTTCCCGGCTTTTTGGAGGCCGAGCTGCCCAATTCGGACATCGGAGTACGAGTACATGCATTACGAAGCAAAAGAGAAGTGCGGCACGGCAAGAGCAGCCCCGACCAGACAGCTCCTGTCTAGAAGCTGATAAGCAGTCCCTCATAAAAATAGGTTAATAGGTTACTTGTACGGAGTAAACGACTCCTATAACCCGCAGAGAGGTATTATTTCAGTTTGGCTGTCCATACTCTGCCCTCGAGGCGATGGATTTGTCCTGGCCTTCCTGCTTATCGTAGATATTTTCTATGCCACTAAACCATCTTGTTTCGTCTCCTGCATTGGAATAGCTGTAATACATGTCTTCGTATGTACTCGTAATACCTCGCAATGGCTCAGAAGCGGGTCCTGCGCATGAGAAGCCCCCAAGACACCACTCAATTACTGGTAGATAGATTTGCGGCACCTTGCCTCCGTAGATTCGGAGCATGGACGCCGGGGTTCCGCCGCGGTTCCGAGTATCCTACCCTGAACCTGTCTGCCTCAGCTGCCATATGTGAACTATGTTGCAGTGATCTGGCAGGAATCCAATGAGAGTCTTATCTAGTCGCCATGGCGTCTTTCAGGAAGCTATCATCGGAGCTGTTTTGTTTTTAAAACAAACCAAACATTACAGACCACAGGGTATGGGGCACGATGCTGTTTTCGTCTTTGGAGCACGCTGCGAGGGAATACGAAATGTAAGATACGAAACAGATGCTCACGAATAGGGATGAAACTTGGCGCACGCACTGTGGGCCCCTTTCTGGAAAGCGATAGAACTTGTTGCAGCCAACCACAGCAGGCAAAGCAGCCCAGCAGCCAGGACTAGCGCATTGCAGCCATTTGCAGGAGAAAGGGGGCTGTACGGAGCACGGAGTATTACTCCGGAAGATACAGGGAGGGCTTGAACCTAGAAGTAGCAGCGCAGAAAGGGATATTGGCCAGAAGCGAGGAAGCAACAAGGGAGAGAAGGAGCGAGGGGTTGGCGAAAGGGGCCAGTCCGAGACCAGAGTCCGATGTATCTACATGTACATGTACAGAGTCCTCCATACCTTGTAGAGCCATTACTCCGTACAGGTACTCGTTGGATGAGCGTGTGGGTTCCTTTGCACGGAGTATTCGAGAACGGCGTTGGCTCGTTGGCAAGGGAGAATCCTGTCTGCGATGTCCAGCTGTGCATGACGGATCTGTTTGGAATAGAACCTTTACTGGCGTAGTTCGCCTTCATCAGCCTGGATGTTGTGTAGCCGGGCTGAAGACTGAAAGGACGGCCCGCCGGAGTTCAAAGTATCCAACAAACAGAAGCCAGGGCGTCTTTATCGACTGAAGGGGCTCATCTGGTGAGCACAGAATTATGGATACTTCTCTGCATCTTGATGCGAATTGCTTCCGTAGGCGACGTAAGATACGGCGTAGTAAGATACATGTACAGAGTACGAGTACAGAGTATCTTACATGCTCGTAGTCTGGGATGATGTGCGCCTTGTGTGCTGGCTGTGCCTCATGCCTGATCCTCACGCCAGACCATTGGGCGGATCCTCGCCACAATTGAGGCCCATCGAGTTTCTAAGTTTAGAGAAATACGGAGTATTACAGCGAAACTGGGATCACTGTAATAACACGGACTCCATGGAGCACATACGAATGAATGGTGGAGACGAAGGATCCCGATTCAGTCTGTCAGCCTCCCTTTGAAGTCTTCTAAGTTCTACGGAATACTCGTAAGTGTATCACACACGTGTCGACGTAAAGTGTATACTATGTGCGGAGTATTGAATCAGATCCGGCTTCTCAACCGCGCGCGAGATCAGCCTTTTCTCCTTCTCTCTCTTTACGAGACGCATTACGGAGTAGAATAAAACCGCCATCGGTATGTGAAGCAGAAAGTTGTTTATTTAGCAGACGGGAGCAGAACAACAGCCCTGTTCTCATTCAACGAACGAAGGAGTATCTTACGACGACCATACGTCGTAGCAATACTCCGTACATTCGTACTCCTTTTCCCCCGCCGTGTGTGGCTCCACACACGTCACGTGTGTGGATCCATTGCAAATTCTGATTCTTCGCATTTCCTCTGATCAGGATGCTTCCGAGAGAAAAAAACAATTAATCAAGTTTTCCATCAAATAATCATTCATTTGAATTTCCGGCTATTCGTCCTGTGAATTCAACAGCGTAACGACCTACTAGTGATCCGCCGGCAGCTTCTGAGCGCCCGCCGATTGCGTAACAATCGGACGCCAAGAAGCCACACGTGCCAATATAATTTCTGTGGCGTGTCTTTCTCGCCAGCAACCAGCTAGTCTACCAATTTGCTGCCGCTGCCCCTGAGAAGGGCCCACCCACGGGCCTCCCTTACCTGTTGCTGCCTCAGGCAGCAAGTGCCCCTTTTGGTCGACGTGTCCTCTACATAAGGGCCCTTTTCCTCACATCTGCCAGTTGTGCAAATCCAGGAAACCAGACCACGAACTGGCTTCAACTAACTACGAAAGAGTCACACACCAACAATCCATCCCCGCACCATTCCTGACTGGCGCAGGCAACAGCCCAGGTTAAGACAAACTATGATTCCTTGAACTCGACTTGGGCTTCCTGCTTTGCGCTCGGTCTTGGACCTTATCCTTAACACTCTCACCAACTCCTTCTGCAGTGAATATCTTTGTTGATATCATTTCGCATCTTCAACATCATTTTTTTTGCCCATAACCTACAATACAAACACAAGACTGGACCCAGTTGCTCAAACATGGAGGCTACTTGGGACACCCTGCTCTCGTCGGCGACGCAGCAGGCCAAGGTCGAAACATCACCAACCGGCTCCCTTCTCTCAGACCCCGCCGGTGTCTACCCCTCTCTTTTCTCAGGCTCAACAGTCGCTTCCTCCGCGGCCGCTACTCCTACCGACACTGGCGTTCTCTCTCTCGGCCTGTTTCCTCCTACCAGCGATGACATCGATTTCGCTTCGAAGTCGGCTGCCTTCCAGAGCAGCTTGGCGTCTCTCGCGGAGGAGGTCTCGGACGAGTCGGATCCTCTGGTTGTAGTCGAACAAGAGAACACAGAAGGCGATGCAACTACGGCATCTGATAAGAAGCCAGCGAAGAAACGGAAGTCATGGGTCAGGTTCTCCCAGAACCGAAGACAAACCTCCCACCTCGGTATGCCTGATCCGCTCTCTACAGTTACCTCTCTCCCTCTTTGTCATTAGACATGTTCGGCGGCTTTACTAACAAGTGTTCTATGAACAGCAAACGGGCGAAAACCGAAGACGAGAAGGAGCAGCGTCGCGTCGAGCGTGTTCTTCGGAATCGCCGGGCGGCGCAGTCGTCCCGGGAGCGCAAGCGCCTTGAGTCGAGGCTCTGGAAATTCGCAACCGGGAACTCGAAGAGCAATTGGCAAAGGTTCGGAGAGAGAACACTATGCTCTACGAGCGCCTGACCCAAGTCCAGGGCAAGTCGGCCGTGGTCCCGACGGCAAACACTCCCGTCACACTGTCCCAGGAGCTTTTCGGCTCCCAAAATGGCCACACATCATTCACTACTGAGTCAAGTTCTGATCTCGGGTCCATTTTCAACTCCGCTACCATTAACCCCGTCTCCCTCTCCCCTACCCTGCACCCAATCCCGGATACCAGTGATGTTATCGCAACCATTGGGGATGACGAGGTAGTTGCCCAAGATGCATCTGAGAAGACTGAGCAAGAAACCAAGACTGAGCAGCTCCCATCGCAGAAGCAAAGTCAGCCCCCGCTGGCGGAGCCTGTCGCCGCTAACAGCACCGACTCTTTGGTGGCGGCCAAGCTTGAGCCCTCTCCCGACACGACACATCGTCCTGCTGCGACGTTGTGCCCGACCTGCAGTGTCTGTCGGCGGAAGTGTCTCAAGCCTGGACCGTCCCCAAGAACTCGGCGCTGTTGAGCGCGACTTTGTTCTACCAGACGACCTTGCTTCTAATGCTCTCTTCCACAATGATTTCAGCATGCTCCCGGCCGTTGAATCAGATAGCTTTGGCTCATGAAAGCGGGTATCTCGATTCCCCCGACTCCGGCAATTCTGACTTCAATTATCTGGTTGATAACGACGCCATCGCGGCGATCAATGGCTCGGCATTCGACATTGACGACTTCCTCAACGCCGACGGGCCTGGCCAGCCATCGGGCGGCAACTTTCTCTTGGGCGACTGTGGCTTCAGCGCGGCCGGGTCGGCCTTCCTCCACTCTGCGGCTCAAGATACTTCGGAAGATCCTGACCAGCAACCCCATGCTGGCGCGTCCTATTAGAGATGCGACGATGCGGGTACTGCGGTCGGTGTGTTCTGAGGAGCGACTTGGTGCCGTCAAAGCTGGAGGCCAGGTTTGTCCCGGCGTGGTTCGAGGCAGTACAGTGGGCCGAGACTGGAATCGCATCGGATGGCTTGTGGCCCAACAAAGCCACACGGCCGTCAAAGGAGGCTCTGCTCACTCTGTTGTGGGCGCTCCAAGTTGAGGAACGACGCCTGTCAATGCCAGCCAAGAACAAGTCGCAAACATCAGCCGTGTGGTCTCGCTCTAGTTTTCTTAGTGAATCCGTCAAAGGGCTTAGGAGGCTTAGCATGAAGCGATGGTAGTGGGTTTTCAGGGAGCATTGGCCTTTTACTTCCAAAACGTCATGCTGTTTCTTTTGTGTCTTTTATATATACCTTTTAACGACATTTTTCATTGGTTTTTGTATGGGGAGGGGATATTATAAACACTCCGGTGCTGGATCAGCACAGCGAGTGGCGGCGTTTTTTTTTTTATTTTGGTTGTCTCTTGATAGGGTGGCGAGGCCTATAAAATGGAACGGACGAAAAGTCTCCCTCGTCTCTATTTACAGATATAAATACTATCTTCAATTTCATTCCCCTACACTTGACATCTCTTTTCCTGCAGACAGAGTAGGCCTGACTTCAAATGCTGAGAAGGGTCTTGGTTGCTTGAAAGTAAAATGAAAATACGCCATTGTATTTGAAGTGTTAGTATTGATATATTGTACAAAGTCGGGTGTATCGCGGCAAATGATGATGCGATGCATACCAAGGAGGAAATAATAGGAAAGGTAACAAAAGGTGGACGATAAGTATGTGTGCAGCTGTTAAAAATGCCGGTACTAGCCGCCACATCACAAAGACGAGAGTCAGGAAGTTAAAGAATAGAAGAAGACAAATAGATCAAGACAACAAAACTATAAGAGCCGAGGGAGGGGGGGGGGGGCGGTTGCCGTTCCAGGACTTGGCATTTCCACAGCTTCCCTTCTTTATGGGCTCGTACTGAAGTAGTAGTTCTCCCATAGGTACTCGTAGTCCTCGACGATACCACCGAGGAAGCTGGCATGCGAGAGCGTACGCCTCCAACACCCCTTCATGACATGTTCATAGAGGCACACGCATCGACCACCAGCCCATGGCCCAGCCACGGCGGCTCAACTCCTCACGTTCAAGAGACGTAGTACGCAGGCTGTGATCCCGAAGCTGGCGGGCAGCACACTCCATAGCCCAGCCCAGCTAGCCAGGGCGTCCAGGACTTACGGCTCTTGTCGCGGCTGCGGGCAAGCGCGATGGCAAACACCAGCGGCGCCAGGATGTGCAGGATCTCGGCAACCTGGGCAGAGCCCTGGAGCTGGTTCAGCAGCTTTGTGGCTGGCTGATGTCGTCGGCCGTCAGAACACGCGACAACAGATAAGAGGAGATGTCGCCCGGCTGGGGAAGAGGCGGCATCGACATCTTGGTCCGTGGCATAGCCCAGCCCTTTGTGTGGGTGGGTGGGAGATGCCTGTCTTTCAGTTGGTGGTGGCGAGGGGGGGTCAGAGTCGCAGGCTTTCCGGCGTCGGATACAAGCTCCGCAGACGCCCGCAGCGGTGATGGGGCGGCGACAGGGGTGGCTGCGGTGCAATAGATGCCTTCAGCGAGGTCACTGCGCCGTTGGTGTGGCTGTCCTCGCCTGCAAAATCCGGCACAGGCGCCTCCGGCTCCAGCTTTTCTTGCTCGCGTTCGAGCTCGTTTGCTCTTGTCATCAAACTCATCCTCCACGTCCTCGTCTCCCCTCCTCGTCGTTCTCCTGGAGTGGCTGTCGAACCGGCAACACTGGTGACATCAATGTGCGCCCTTGTGTCACACGGAGCAGCAGCAAGTTGCAGATAGCCTTGACGGCCTCGATCAGGAATCACTACACGCCAGCGCAGGCGTGTTTCTCCACGGCGCTTCGCGGCCAATCTCGCACAACAGCTCCGTATACCGCACCGACTGGCAGCACGACGGCAACGCGGCGGGTAAAAGGGGCTCTTTGTGGACCCAGTAGCGGGTTGTAAAGGCGGCGTGTGGCTGAGAAGGGGCTTGCGCAGGCCCTGGTGGTGGCAGCAGCTTGGACGCGGACGCGGGCCCGTTGGACGAAGACGCGCCCGATGGCGACGCGCTCGTGGTGCGGAGGAGGAGGAGGTCATGGTAGAGGGACAGCAACTGGACGCCGGAATGGATAGCCTCCGAAGCAATCTCGGCGTCTCGGAAGCGACCGGGGATGATGTAGGTCAGTGAGCGCAGCGGTCGATTCGATCTGGGAGACCTGGCTGAGGTTCTTTGCAATGAAGTCATCGTACGCTGACAGCCATTTTGCCGGCGACAGACGACTCCCGGGCGGGTTAGGCTGGCTGGCCGCGGCCGGAGTGGCTGTGCCATGGCAGGAGGGTGCGGAGAGTGCGGCCGGCGAGAATCGATGCCGGTAAATTTGTGGTCGGTCTGCGAGGATTGAAATTGATGAAATTGACAGGGAAGGAGAGGGCATCACTGAGCTCTCGGCACGCGCTTTGGGCCAGAAAGGGGGCTGGGCTGGCCAGCGCTGGCCAATCAGCCTACTATAACCAATACGGAAAGACGAATTGCCTCGGCAGGCCGATAACGTGTGTTTAGTCATGTGGTGTGTCATGTGACCTTTCGGTTCTTTGTTTTGACGAAACAATTATGTGCTCTATTTTTTTCGTCTGTTTTAATCTCTGTAATTCAAAGACGGCTTTCCACAGCTCGATAGGATTCTCGCATATATGAGGATATAATCGGAAAAGAAAGGGGGCATCCGAAACGACACGGAGGAGCATGCTTCCGTGCATGCCTTCCGTGTGATATTGCCTGTTTATAGCTGCGCTTGTCTTCTTCTCGTCCCGTGGGCCTTACCTGCCTTTTTCGGGATAATATATTTGTTAATAAGCGCTTTTCTTTGGTTGCGGTAGATCTTATATTTGTCCGTCCTTGGATTTATTAGATTTATTTTTTAATTTATTTGTACGTTTCTGTTTGTTTGTTTGTTTTTTAACAAAAAAAACCCGTGTTATTTCAAGTCTTACCTACCGCATAGTAAATTCAAATACGGCACTCCCTACTTAGCCGACGTAGTCCCCGCCGCCCGTATACCAGCGCACGTACACATATTGGCAGTATGCGCTCGGGAAAGAAGGCATGGCAATTATAATGTACAACTCGGAAGATAGGCTAGCTTCCCGAGAGACACAATATCGGCACAGAGTCTTCACCAAAAAGGCGAGGCAGACAGAAGAATGTGACGTGCCGAGCAGTTGGTCTTCTCCAGGGACACTGTACTAGACACGACAGGATACATAAGACATGAGCGGCTTGTGAAAAGAGTCTCCTCACCGAACAAAAGCTAGAAAGTCTGGAAGACACAGCTGAAGTAAAGGACACAGGCACTCGCAGCCAACCCGACACACTACACGACAATGAGACTTTACTCGAGCATCACAGCACTGGCTGCTAGCCTCAGCGTGGCCAACGCCCACTGCTACATCTGGGTATGTTAGGTATCAAAGTTTTGTTTATTTTGATCCAATTTGATCCAAGAGAAATAAGTCCACTAATGTACTATGTTTACAATAAAGGGCGTGTTTGTGAACGGTGTTGATCAAGGTAAGCAGAGAGACTACCTTGGCCACAACCCTAACGAGCCAAGAGCTAACACACAGCCCTGCAGGAAACATTTCGTGCGATTAGAACGCCGGCATTACAACGGACCGAGCCCCCATGGATACGCCAACTCGCCGTAAAAAACCTGACATCTATCGACCTCCGCTGCAATGTACTCGGCGACAAGCAGGCGGACTACACTATCCAGGTCCGACCGGGCGACAACCTGACGTTTGACTGGTAGGCACCCTGTTGCCTCGCCCAGATGCTTGGCAGATGCCTGGCGGACGCTTGACCAATAGTGTACTGACTGACCACATGTTCCAGGCACCACGACGACGAACCGACACAGACGATGTTCATTGCCAGCTCCCACCATGGTACGTAGACACCATCAAAAACAAACAAGCCTGGGTGGCCGACCCCAGCCACGACTATCTACATTTCCGTGCAGAGGTAATCGAAAGCAACTGACAATCTTCCACCCTACGCGCACCAGGCCCTGCCTCGTCTACTTGTCTCCCGACCGCCGACCGAGGACTCGTTTGTCAAGATCTGGGAGGAAGGCCTGTATGAGATGAGTGATGTGCTATTTGGCCCTGGCAAATGGGCCACTACGTCCGACATTGCGGCGAATCACGGCCACATGAACATGCGCGTGCCAGCTGGCCTCAAGCCTGGACAGTATGTCTGGAAATGATCCACGGTCTTGAAGTCCACTCGTGTCTCCGCTGACGCGCCCTTTTAGCTACCTCGTCCGCGCCGAAATGATTGCTCTCCACGAGGGTGATGCGTCGTACCTGAAGAACTCGTTCCGCGGGGCGCAGTTCTACCCCAACTGCGTGCAGATCGAGGTCGTGGGCGACGGTACTGTAGAGCTGCCAAAAGGGCGTCTCGTTCCCGGGCGCCTACGACTATTCGGACCCCGGCGTTGTCTTTGACGTGGGTCTGACCCCCGGCGCGTGAGTGATATGGCGCCCCATCGCTGACAACGTGTGCAGATTTACTGCTCAACCAAGTCCAGCCCGCTCCCAACGACGCCCTGTGCGACGACATACCAGATTCCCGGTCCCACGGTTGTGGTCCGGAGCATGGCCCACTACCTCCGCGGTCGATGTCGGCCCTGTTTCCGGGCCCACCACAGCCACGCTGTGGTCGAGCTGGATCGAGAAGTCCATTGTAACCTTTGCAACATACGACGGCAGCGACGGCAGCACTCTCAGCACTCTCAGCACATCCGCCTACACGGCCGATTGGTCGACGATGTACCACACGCCGGAGGCTACGCCTATTATGAGCGCATGAGGAACTGAGGAACGGAGGAACGGAGGAACGGAGGAACGGAGGAACGGAGGCACAGAAGAGTATTGGTTGTGTGGAGGTGCCCCGCTACATAAGAAAATACGGTGATGTCCAAACTTTTCTGCTCTGTTATTAGTTGACAGTCAGTAGGGCTCAATAGGGATATCTGATGACGTTGTTGTTTTCCGTGGCACCTGAAACGAGTTCGCACTGTCCTTGATCTGTCATAGTGGATGCCTAATATATATGTTAGTGATGGCTTACCGCCGTAGCAGCGATCCAGCCTACAGTATTCACTTCATCTAGCGGCCTAACCGCACTGTATTACGGCGTACTCCGCGCCTAGGTTCTAGAACGCCAACGCTATACCAACACTTTAAATTCCTAGGGGCTAGGCGAGGCGAGGCAAAGCAAGACCGCCCCGCCTTGCCTTCTCTTCGTGTCCACACACTTGCGCCCGATTGCGCATCTCTCTCCTACAAACCCCAAACGCTCCAACCAACTATCGCCAACTCGATTTCTCGACACGACACCCGGCCCGGCCCTCTCACTTTTAGCCAAAGCTACGCCGAAATATAAAATCCTCGTCGGACGCCTTAACCTTTCGACGCCCAAAACCGCACAGCCCCCGCCCGGCACCTGCTGCACCCGTCACCATGTCGCAACGACAGCTCGCCAGAGATATGCAGGTCGAGTTCCAGGCTCGGGTAGGCGCGCTGCATCACTAGAGCGTGATTGCGTTCACGATCTGTTGTTTTCTTGGGCACAGCATCGCTGACAGACGTCTGTCTATCCAGTTCAACGCCAAGCAGGCTCGGCGCGAGGCCCAGAAGGCCGCCAAACAGGACGGCGAGTTGCGGAAGCAGATCCAGACGGTAAGCCTCTTTCCTCTCCAGCGCTCTCGCTCCAACGAATTTTAGTTTTCACCTAAACGCTGACACTTTTCGATTTGGGCAGCTGCTGAAAAAGGGCGAGACCCAGCAGGCTGCGCAAAAGGCTCGCATGCTCCTGGCGAAGCAGGCCATCGCCACCCAGATGGACCAGGCAGCCGACATGGCCGAGCTGTCTGTCGCCCAGATCCAAGCCAACAACGCCATGAACCGCATGACCAACATGATGGCCCAGTCTTCACGCACCATGAGCCGCGCCAGCGTAGCGTCAACCCCGAGAAGACCATGGTCACGCTCGAGCAGTACCGTACCCAGAACGAGGAGTATGCCATGTCCAACACAATCTACACCGACGCCATGACCCAGAACACATCCGTCCAGGTCTCCGACGACGCTGTGCACGAGCTCTTGGGCAAGCTGGCCGACGATGCCGGCGTCGAGCTGTCCCAGGAACTCAACGCGGCCCAGGTCAGTAAGACGGAACCCGTCCGCGAGACTGCCACCACAGAGCCCACTGCAGAGGAAGAGGACGCCCTCCAGCAGAGACTGCGTGCCCTGCGGGCATGAGCACTGCAACCCGGCGGCCAGGTCCGTTGTTAGGGCTCTGACCATCGACGGTCCTGGCGGATCGTACATTTCTTTCTTTCTTTCTTTCCTGTCTTGCTGCTTGCTTTGAGATCCTTTCATATTACGGCGTTTGGATGGGCTTTATTGTGCCTTGCTCTCTTTTCTACTTGCTTTGAATACGTTGTATCAATTGGATTTTGGAATCATGTTTTGCTGTTGCGCTCTTATGCCACGTGCTTTGTGTTTGGTGTTTTTGACGAGATACAGTTCAAGATTGAGATAATTGCCCCCCTTTTTGGCCGTCCCTTATGTGCATTGCCACCCCCCTTTCATCTACAGATAGAGGCTGGAACGGTTGTAATGTTCCTCATGATAGCCTCCTTGACTCTATTCATCTTTGTCTCCAAGGTTTTGTCGCCAACAATGCGCCCGATGTTCCTTACCTCACGGCACGTTTCTTCGAGACGGGTGATGGTGCGGACGATTGTGCCCTCCTGCTCCGATGTCATGCCGGCAATCGTCTTGAACGGACTGCCGCTGGCCCACTCATACACGACCTCCATGAGGCCGAAATGCAGCTTTGACGAGCGCTCTGACTCGTCCCCGGCAGAAATGACATGAAACTGCTCTTGCGTTCGGATCACCTCCTTCCAGATGCGATAGACTTCAGTCAAAGCCTTGTTCAGCCCATTGGAGATGAACGGCGCCGTGTCAAGCTCTTGGTCGTCTTTCCCCTGGTAGACAAAAATCGACAGCAAGGCCGCAATCTCTGCCGGCTCCAGGCCAGCAAGAAGGTTGTTCAGGATTGTCTCTGTCAGCACAAGTTCGTCTGCCGTGCGCACCTCACATGCCACGCGGCCCTTTAGCAATACAACCGAACTCTTATTGACAAAGCCGAGGTGCTTGAGAACGGCGATTCGATTTTCGTACTCTGGCAGAAGCGCTAGATTCGAGTCATCGATGGCCCGCCTCATCTCTGCAAGTTTGTCTCTCACCAGCCACTCGTCGTGGCGGGCACCATACTGAGCAAAATTAGCAACGTGAATCCCGAGAGCAATGTGAATTACAACACACACACACACACAAAGAGAGAGAGAGAAGGGGGGGGGGGCTTACATGGTCTACAAAGTCGGGACAGGCGAGGGCAGAAGAGTCTGCAACTGCATGTGCTTTGGCGAGCCGATCGTCAATGTACCACACGACATCGACGTCTCGGACCTTGTCAAAACTGGCCTCTTCCCAAAGAGAAGACGTCCAAGAAAGATCTTTGCCACTCAGCTGGCTCTCGACATCTGCCACGAGATCCTCAGGCCGCCGGCCCAAGGACAAAACGTGGCTCGAGATATGCTCAATCTTGTCAAGCGGCACCTGGGCTTTGCGAAGCCGTAGCTTGGATGAGTTTTGCGGCGTAGCTGGCTGCCATAAGCTGCGCAGAGCAGGGACAAAAGAGACCTTGTCAGTCTCGTCGGGTGATATCCGCGGAGGCTGGACTTCAACGACATTCACCGACGGCGTGGCGCTTTCCATAGCTGGCTTGGGAAGGTCCTCTGCAAGCACGCCGATGGCATGGACGCCCTGCTTCATTCACAAAATTGATGAGACGGCCGAGATTAAAGAGGGACGGGCCGATGCTCGGCGTTCTGAACAGCTTCTGGTACATTTGCACGGTATCTTGCCGGTACGTCTCTGCTGCTAGGTGGCATGCACCATCGTATCGCCACACACCTCGCAGTGGCCACGAGCATGGACCTGCTTCGTGAGATCCTCTTCCAGGGCCCGGATCCGATCCTCGTGATCTGAACGACCATTTTGGGTTGCGTGCTCGGAGAACGATCGTTTCATCATGTCCTCCACCTTGAGCGTCTCAACGCGGTGGAGGCTGAGTATCATGTTGTACGTAAGGCGGAACTGCGATGTCAGGCGCGTCGGCTGACCCAAAATTAAGCTCTTGAGCGTTTCTGCGGGCGGGACGTCACGATTCTCGCTCGTTGGGACAATGATGGAGGTGCCAACACTGTCGAGACCACGAACGACCCGCGCGCCCTGCCATTTGGGTGTACTCTCCGGAGAAAGAACACGGCGCCTTGTGCCATCGAACTTGCGGTGGTCCGAGAAGACAACGGTACGCGTAGGAAGGTTCAAGCCGACAGCAAAACGTCTCCGTCGCGAAGAGGACCTTGACAAGGACTGCGCAAAGAGCAGTTCCACAATCTCCTTGACAATAGGCAGCAAACCACCGTGGTGGACGGCAATGCCTCGGGTTACCATGTCCCGTAGCCGCGTGATTTGCGGGAGTTCTTGGTCCTCCTTTGTCAGGCGAGCAATCGACTTGGAGTAGATCGAGTGGATGCGGGTTTTCTCACCGGCATCACAAAACTCGAGATTGCTGAGCGACATTGCGTACTCTTCACAGCGCGCCCGGGAGAACACAAAGATACAGGCTGGCAGCAGCGACGACTTTCGCAGGTACCGGACGACATCGGACCACAGCGTTTTCTCTTGTGCGATGGACGAGCCGCCCGTGGCCCGGCCGGCCCGGCCCATGTGCCCGGGGGTATGCGACGCACGCGGGGGTCCATTGCCACCGCCTCGTGTATTTCCTCCGCGGCCGCCACGGGCGCCACCGCCACGAGCGGCGCCTCCACGCTGCTGGTTGTTTCCTCCACGCATTGGCACGCCGCGACCCACGCCACTACCGCCGCGACTACTGCTGGCGCCGCCCGCACTGGTACCGCTGCTGGAAGTTGCTGTTTCTCCAGATGCAATCATCTTTGCCTCTCGGTAGCCCTTTTCGATCCACTTCCTGTCCGAGCTGACAATCTTTTGAACCCCCTTGCCACTCCACAGATAGTGTTCGAGGGGAACCGGCCGCTTCGGGGTGGAGATGACGTAGACGTCGCGTTTCTTGGTGCGGCCGACCCAGGAGGCAAACTCGTACGTGTTTGGAACGGTTGCCGATAACAAAATGAGCGAGACCTGCTCGGGAAGCATAATGATGACCTCTTCCCACACCACACCACGCTCCGAATCGCTAACGTAGTGTACTTCGTCAAAGATGACAAACTCCACCTCTGCGAAGGAGATCGGATTGGCTGTAGAGCTTGCTCCGCAAGATCTCTGTCGTCATAATCAGGCACTTTGCTTCCTGGTTGATCTGGACATCGCCGGTCAAAATACCGACGTCGTCGAAAGTGTTCTTGAAGTCTCGGAACTTTTGGTTGCTGAGTGCCTTGATCGGGGACGTGTAAATAGCCTTCGTTTGGTGCTTCTGCGCGAGTGCGATTGCGTATTCAGCCACGACTGTCTTCCCCGCAGATGTATGCGCAGCCACGAAAACAGAGTCGCCGGACTCGAGGTGGTAAATTGCCTCCTTTTGAAATGCGTCCAGCTCAAACGGCCATTCTCGAGCCATTTCGCCGGGATTAGACTGCGGAAGTTGGAAGACTCAGCCTCAAGATCGACCATGTGTGCCCATTCCCTGCGCGTCTTTTTCGCCGTGCTGGCACCAAGGGGATGCTAGATCGTAATGACGGGAACTCAATGGGCAGAAGCGCGTCGACGTCAGTGTCGAACCGGGCACCGCCGTCTTCGTCGTCTTCTTCGTCTTCGTCGTCGTCGACCGAACCCTTGTCTCTAGATCCGTGACCATCTTGCGTGTCGGCAGTTGTTGGCGAGTTCTCTGCTGAGCGCTCTAGATCGCCCTCGACTGCTTTGGAGGTCTCTGTGTCGTCGAGAGACACCTTGCCAGTCTTGGGCTTTGCTTTTGGCCGCTCGTTGGAAAACCGAATGCCCCGTTGCAAACCTGGGGCAACCTCCAAGAGACCACCAGTTCCGGCTTGGACAATCCGCTGCAGACTGGAGCCGTCGGGCTTGGCTCGTTCTCGGGCAAGGATAGACTTTTGGAGCCACTGCTCTTCTGCATCGACGGCTGCCTCATTGGCGTCGCCACGACTGCCCCCCCTGGAGAGCAGCGCCGAGGCCGTGCTGATGGGCCCAGAGCCTGGTGCGTCACCGGCCGCCTCACGCGGGGCTGCGACCTCTTCGTACGCGGCAATGTGAAAGTTCCTGCCACCGCGGTAGAAAAGCGTCTGCGTGCCAATGTCTGGGGGATCGATTTCGAAGAGGAGTGACTTGTCCACTTGCAAGTCCCAGCGCCTGTGAAAGACGGTCAGGTAAAGACTAGCCCACGCGCCATTGCTGTGATACTGCACCAACTCACTGTTGTGTTCTTTCGACAAGCTTTGCGGGAATCTCCTTTGGAGGCTGCAAAAAAGCAGCTTCGAGGTGGTCCTTGCGCTGGGAGGCGCTCAACGGCCGGCGTCTCTTTGGCTGGCGCGCGAACAAGAGCCTGTCTATGCCCCGGAACGCATCATCCTCGATACAGTGGTGGATGGCCTCCATTTTGCCGCGGTGTGTTGATGTATGCTGCGTCTGAATAGCTTCAATACCTCGCAAAGCCTCGCGAGTAAAGCGAATGGTGGGGTAGCTACAGCGGCCTCTGGCTAGCTGCGTTTCATTAGTCATTCAGGGCGCTGCCTCCACAGCGCTTATATGCATCTCTGGTGCTCGGCCTACTTCACGCTGTAAGCCTTGTAAACTGGCCTCAGCAACAAATTGATGTTCTTCGACCAAACCGAGCCATTGTGCCAAATTTGATGCATTATTATTAATCATTACTCGTAACGAAAGTTTAAATTCGCCTGGCAAGCCAACTTCCCGACAACTTTGTTGACAGCCGAGCATAAAATTATGTTGCCGCTTCTGCTTCTGCCATCAAGGCTTCTAGATCATCAAAATCATCCTCTGGCACTGGAATCGGCGGGGGTCCATAATCCTCAGGCCCATGTACCTCCATGGCCATAGCCAGTAGAGCATCGAGTTCGCTCTCGTCTGGCACTTGGTCGGCGTCTACGTTTCCTGCGCTCTGTGTTCGAGAGGCTTGTGTTGGTGGTGCAGGTGTCGCGTCGTAGAGGTCATCGTCAAACAGGTCGTCTGGAATCGAGTCTAGCCCGCTGCCGTCGGTATTGGGTGCATGCATTTGTGGTTGCTGCTGCTGGCGCTGTGGCTCGCCAAGCTCCTTGTTCGCTTGTGGTATTGCCGTGTCATCCAACTCGCCGTCATCAATGTCTCTCGGCTTTGACTCGTTGATCCACTCCATGCGCATCTTGTGCATGCCCGTCTTGTGACCTTCTTTCTCTACCATGGCCAGTGCGTCGGCAAAGCGTGCCTTAGGAAACAGGTCGTCGAGCCATAGCTGGTACATGGAAAGGAGGCGCGATGCGTCGGAGAACTAGAAAGACACTTGTCAGCATATATATGAATACTGGCATTCAAGCCTCGAGGGTCGGCATACCTCATGTCCCTTGCCCTTCAGTTTGAGGACGCGAGCTTGCTTCCTTAGGGCCGGGATGCCTTTTGCTGAGAGCAGCCTGAGCACAACTTGTTAGCACACCACTTTCCAGCCTCGGGAGCGAGACCACGCAGGGCGACCCTCCACTTACCGGGACTCGTCGAGCTTCACGCGAGGTTCTCGCGCCCGCTTCTTGGCCGATACCTCTTCGTCGATACCCAGCCCTGCTGTGCCGTCAGCCCTTTTCTGCTGGGATTTAGCAGATGCTGCATTGGCACCTGCGCCAGTCTCCTTGTCCTCCGAGAAGAGACCGTCCAAGTCAAAGTCGTCAGGGATGTAGTCACCGAATGACTCGGCTGCTTGTTGCGGAGGCCTCTGGACGCTGGTGGAAGCCATTGGTGATGCTGTGCACTTGGATAAACGAGGAGGGCCAGGGGGGGAAGTAGCGCGGTCGACTCTGTTGTGATTGTTGCTTGTGAAGAGCGCAAAGTACGTATCGTGAGCTCAGGTAGTGTTTGGTCCCAAAATAGAAGTAACTGCCTGCTTTGAGGACGCCAGACCCTGGCTGGTGGCACGACGCGCCCCAGAGACGCGTCTGCCCTTTACAAGTACCTATTTACCAGACTAGTGTTTTGCGGGGCAGGTCGATGTACCTTTTTGAGAGAGCCTGGAGCCCAAATAATGACTAATCTACTGACATTTGCCGAGCCATGATTGGCTCGTTTTGTGGCGGTGCACTGATTTCGGCAATTGTTTTTGGGCAAAAGAAAAATAGGAAAATCCTGGCCTGAGGCACCAAACTCCGCCTGGCTTTTCTTTCCCGAAAGATCCCACGACGAGAAGCGCAGAGCGAATTGACAGAGCATCACAGCTTGCTTTACTCCGCGCAAACCATGGCAAACGCAACACCGACATACATCCCTAGCAGGGTTGTCCAGAGCGACTATCCGTGAGTCCGCTTTGCCGAAGCCAATGCATGCCCTTGCCCTCGTTGCAATGCTAATATATTTGTGCTTTTCTCTCATATCTAGCTCATTGACAATGACCCGTAAGAGCTCTCTCCCGCCGACCACACTTCTTCCAACCCGATCACGACGGCCTCGACGATATTTTTCAGCCCGGCTTTATGTTGAGGAATGATACGCAATTGGAATTGGCTTGCTGACTTGCCTGACTCTGTCTAGACACTTCAAGCGCGTGATGCGGTATGCCCGGCCGTCCGACTACGCACATGGCGGCCGTTGCTGCGGCGGCAGGACCCGGCCTTCTTATCACCATGGAGAAGTTCGCGCCGTCCTACGTTGGCAAGGGCGGTTTTGCGCAGGCCATGAGACTTGGCGGCTTCCTGGGTCTGGCTGGTGGCTTCATCTACTTCTACCAGCGGTCTTGCTGTAAGCACGTCCCCGACCTTTGTCACCGCCCATAAAAGCCTGGCCTCTTTGTGGAAAGCAGAGAATCGAAATGCAAAAGGAAATAGAAACACTGACATTGTCCCTGTCTCTAGTACGGTTTTACGGCATGTCGGAAAACGCACGCGAGGTCGACATGGACATGCGGGAGATGGTGGCCAAGGTCAAGGCCGGCGAGCCCCTGTACGGCGAGAGCAAGTTGTCGACAAACATGCAGGGCGTTGCGGCGCGGCAGTCGCGGTACTCGGCACTCTTCATGCACGTGGTGCCATGGTTCAACTTTGTAAACCACAACCAGCACGGCGTCGACACAGCAAAGTACTACCAGCAAGCCGAGCGGGAGCTGGAGGCCGAGCGTGCAAGCAAATAGGCTTGCGCTGGAGCGAGGGAGTGGAAAACGGATGCAAAAGATTGGATGGAACCAGAGCATGCCGAGGCAATGGGAGGACTCTTTCGTATATTTGGCAGGCCTGCTTGGCTGAGCGTAAGACGGCCGAAGCGAACTTTTGAACATAAATGCAAAATCAATGAAGCAAACTGGAGCACCTTGACTATGATGTAACAAAACCTGAGAAGTAAACCGCACTATTGCGAGGAGCATTCCGTTAAAACCTTAACGAGTCGATTCATTCATCTGCCCAAACACAAATGCTGAGCTTTTTGCAGGCGCTTCATTTGCTTCTCTTTAGTGACCGGATTTGTGCCAAACTTGAATAAAAATGTCTTTCAAAAATGTTAAGAAAATTGATTTTCTCGATGACTTCTTTGAACACTCTCTATTACTTTGCATGTTGAGAGTAGTTGGCTCGACCGGAAGCGTTGTTTAGGTACCTGATTGTTGTAGCGCTGCCGCTAGTGCCGGATGTACTCACTAACATAGTAGGCATCCCTCCCGCCTTTGAGCCTTTCTCTTTCGCGTTTAATAATTGCTACAAAACCCACGCAACACGTCCAAAACGGATCGAAGCTGACCGCTTGCACAAAAACAACGGCAAGACGACACAATCATCTCGACGCTGCAGCTTGCACGGCGGCAACGACGGGGACACCGCCCAGCATGCCGGCGCAAAGCGGAGTTTCGAAGATGCGACAACTTCAGCCAGGAGGACGACGCCAACGTCCGCGCTGACACCGTGAACGACGCAAATGCACGAGTTCCTGGCAACTGGCGGGCAGATGGTCCTCCGAGAAAGCGTCCGAAGACGCACGATTCAGCGCAACACCAGAGCGCCAGCGCAGCAGCGTGGGGCCACCTCACCGCCGAAAGAGCGGTTCTTGCTCCATCACCGGGCATAGACTTCCTCTCTCCTCTATCCGACGAACTGCTCGTCCGTATCCTTGGCAACCTCCCGATGACCGACCTTCTCTCCCTGGCTCCTGTGTCACGCCGATTTCACCGCCTCGCAGACGACTCGCAGTTGTGGAAAGCGATCTATTATGAACGATTTGTCCTCCCGCGTGCCATGCGCATCCCCGGATTCCGGGGCGGCTCGTTGACGAACTCGACAAGGGCCACTGCCTACCGTGGACAGCAAACATGTAGCGCACAGCGGCAGCAGCAGCCGCCGGAGAGCGAAGATAAGCCAATGAGGCCGGGGCGTGCTGCATTATTCGCAGATCAACAGGCCGATGGGTCAGAGGTGGCCCTCGGTACGGCTGCAAATCGCCAAGCGGAACCGAAACCTGACTGGAAGAAGCTATACAGACTACGGCACAACTGGGCTAGGGAAAGTGTGCTGTTGAAGAGCTGCGCCTTGCACCGGAAGGCGTCGAGGCAATCGATTTCAAGCATCGAGTCACGCCGGTATTGTTGGAGAGGGGTCCGAGACAGAGGACGATTGCGACGGGGAGGATGAGGGCAGTGATGGCAACCACTACCGCATGCTGGCCAAGGTGGTAGATGGAATCGCGATCACTGCTGACCGGAGACGAGGATTGCGTGTATGGGAGCTCAAGTCCGCAGTCTCGTCGTGGCAGGGACGTTTAGCGGCAAGAGAGACACTAAACGTGACAGACAGGAGGCCAGTGGCACCGCCAAAGAAAGCGAGACTGGCGAAGACACTGGCAAAGAGACTGGCGATTCTGCTTTTGGTAAGGCTGGAAGCAACAAAAAAGATGGTGCGCTGCCTGCGATACCGACATCTTTGGCAATCGGCATTGGTCGAGATACCTTGGACATCGCTATTGGCTTGTTGGACGGAGGGTTCGACATATGGCAGCACGACTCAAACGAAAAACCTTGGTTCGACGATTTTCGCACCCGGCATCGAGCAGCGGTCCTTTGACTGGTATCGCCTACTCGCACCCATATGTGCTCACAGCGACCGATGATGGCCTCATCTCCCTGTACGCGTTTGGACACGACCGGCGGCCCTTACATCGGATACCAAAGCATACCAGAGCAAGATGATGGACCGGTTCTCAGTGCTCCGCAGCTGTTAACGTCCCTTCGATCACACACTTCACAGCCGCCTCTTGCCCTATCGATCCGCAAACTATCGTCTGTCACCATCGCCTCGATTGCGTACACCTTCTCCACGCGCCAGGGCTGGTCCATCGGTATCCAAGATCTGCATGTGAAGGAGGACGTAGCGCAGGGGAGCACAGTGATGGGCAGTGGAAAACATTAGTTTGCCCACCGTCGTTGCAACGCGTCTGGCCCACACACTGCCTGTTGCAGGCCATGGGCGGGCCTCCATACCTACGAATGCACGGAGACGAATGCAGGACAATGAGTCCGACAGTTCCCTACGCACTAGCTCGCTACCACGAACTTCACGACCTGCACTAGTGTCTGGCACAGCGTCCTCTTTTAGCTCACCGCCGAGATCAACAACGATGGGGCACCATACGTCACGACCGGGTAGCTATGAGGATGGGCGTGCCGACGATGGACCGACGTCGCTTTGCTACACACACCCATACCTGTTGGCAACAATGCCCGACAACACCTTGATCTTGCATCTGTGCACGTCCAATGCCTCAACTCTCGCCATCTCTTCCGGCATTCGGCTATGGGGACATACATCAGGTATCAGCGATGCTGAAATCACAGCACGCGGTAAAGCCGTCTCCGTGAGCATGCGCGGCGAAGAAATGCGCGTGTGGGAGCTTGAAGGACGGCCGGCCGCGGAACGCGGCCGAAGTGTCGCCATTCGGCCAAACGCGGGAGATGGAGATGTTGGCGCAGCAGAATCTTTGCCTTCCTACCACTGGGATGAGCGACGCAACTGGGTGGCTTTGACGATGAGATGGTGCTTGTGCTGAAAGAGACACGTGGCGGGAGAGAAAGCCTCATGGTGTACGATTTTACGTGAGTGTACTCTGCGACCTGCACATATATAGATGTATATACCGAAACAGTTGATCAACAGTCGGTAGGCCAGCAAAACGAACACTTGTCGGAATCTGCCTGTCGATGAAGAAAGTCTTTTGTATCGTCTGTGTGATAATGGCCCACCAGCACTACCATTGTGACCTTGAACTGCGACGAGAATGAACGACATAAGGCAGGCTTGCAATATCTCTCAGCTTTTTTTTCTCGAGATGCCATCATTGGAAAGCCGCACGAAACTACGAAAAAAAACATACAAGGGATTTTCTGCTCGTTTGCAAAACTTCTCAAGTATGAAGCAATCTACGAGTACGGAGTACAAATACAAGTCGCTGACTACGCACCGTGCGTGTTTTGGGCGATCGTTGCACTAAAACGGTTAAAGCGGGCGGAGCATGCGGCACGGCTAGTTGTCGATAAGATAGGGCTGAAAAGAAAGAAAGAAAATTTGTGTAAGTCGTTCTGCCGACCTCACCGCCTTCGCTACAACGGTGGATGTGGAGGGAGCGTGAAGATCACGGGCAAGATAGATCAAAATGAGATTGACAATCGGCACCTTGATTGTAGATACTGCGGTGTTAAAACTAATCTGATAAAAAAAGCAACTAAGGAAGCCATCTCTGGAAGAAATCCTCGCGTTGCGTCTTGGCTAATCCAAGAAAGAAGGGAAGTGCAGAAGCTCTGAGACAAGCAGGCCAAGCAGTGGGTAAAGCAGTAGGCAAAGCAGTAGGCAAAGCAGCAGGAAAAAGCAAGCTACTAGCATTGACAACGATCAACAGAGGGCAGGGAAAATAACACGAAGAAATAAAATGTGGTCCACTGTGAGGCAAGAGGGTCACGAGTCGCCCCTTTGTCAACAGACTTGTTCTCTGTGAAAACTGTTCATTGATGTTCAATTTGAAGAGGCGGGGATCGGAAATGATAAAGCATCCGGAAAGTAGAAAGAGAAGAGTCATAGCAGACATAGAAAAAATAAACAAAAAAGATCTTTCTCGGCGAAATAGCTGATGGAACAGCTTGCCAAACCCGAAAGAAGGACAGGACCGTACAAAGCAACAGATGAGTTGCCAGAATAAAGTAGAAAACAAACAAATAAACAAGCAGTACATCAAAAAGGGTCCTGAAAAGAGAGAGAGAGGGGTATCGTTCTGTTCTGAGCTCCATGTTGAGCTCGCAAGGGGTATCAAATGTGAAATCCTCCAGTTCCGAATAATGCTAGCAGCTGGCTGGCCAGTCTGGTAGTTCCGTGATATGCAGCCTGCCAAATCCGTAAAACAAAACTTTGCATAACGTGTGTCGTGGAAATTAGAAGCAAAAACAGAAAAACTAAACAGTTGAATACGCAAAAAAAAAGTAGAGGCCAGGAAAAAACAAAAGAGAGCAAAAGACGTTGCCGCAGGGGTTGAAAGTGCCTGAAAACCCCTAGAGAAAGAGTAAACAAAGAAAAGGAAAGGAAAAGAAAAAAAAGACAAAAAGGACCAGCATGGTGAGAGTATAAAATAGTTTGCATCCGAGACAAGCTCAGAGGAACTTCCGAATATGCTCCATGTGCAGCCAGCCCACTTTGTCATACGCGCTCCACAATTTGGATGCTTTGTTCACATCGATCTTGCAGGCTTGCTGGGCGTCCGTTTTGCGGAATTCTTTGGGCAGGCGCGCACACTCAAGGCGCCGAATGAAGATCCGACGCTTGCTCGTGAGATACGTGGCACAGTCGAGACGCAGGCCCGCTGCCAGTCCCAATTCATCGGGGTGCAAGAGATTTCTGAACGGATCATGCGACAGGTCTAGAGGAGCCCCCTTCCATTCGACCTTGAGGAGGTTTGTCCGCTCTGGAGCGTCGACGTGGGTGGGCAGTAGTCAGGCAGAGACTTGAAATCCTTGTCCTCCCGGTTCGGTGCCGAATTACGAACACGCGGCTCGGGAGAGGAGCCAGGGACACGCGACGTGCTTTGACTGTTACTCGGTCCATGGCGCAGGGATCCGTTGACCTGTGGTGCGATACGGGCAGGAAGGGAGTTGCGTGGAACCCCGGGCGCACGGCCGGCACGCTTGGCCACTCGCTTGGTAATATCGTGGACTGGGCGAGAAAACGCCGGCTGGTTGTGGTGCGAGGGAGAAGTCTGGACCGCCTGCATCATAGCCTGTACCTTTGGCGCTCGTGGCGTCAAGTTTCGTGGCGCCGGTTGAGAAAAGGCTGGCCGTGAGGCAGGTGCGGGCAGCTGTAGACGTTTACGCCACTCCGCAGCAGCTCTGTTGTCAGCACGAAGCTGCTCCCTTTGCTGTGCTAGCCAGCCTTGGCGGTCGGCAGTGAATCTCTGCATGACTTGGGACTGCATGCGCACCACCAGCTCGTAGTCCTCGCCACGGGGAGGCGAGACCTGCCGGAAGAGCGCGGGGGGCGTGCAGCAATGTGGTTGGAGATGATGGCCGCCTCGTCGCCTGCAAAAAGAGGGCGGGAGTTCAGAGACGGCGTAGAATCTGGGAAAAGAATCGGGTCCTGGCAGAACCAGTGTCCTCCAAGCCCACCTCGTCACCGCCCAGGGAGACGGGCGAGATCATTTCTCCCTTCAGCATCTTTGAGCCGTTGCCCGTCGTAAGAGTCTGGGCTTCGGAGCAGACCTGCGTGGGGCTGAAAGCAATGATGCGGGTGGCGCTGCCGTTGGAATTGGGCTTGCTGAAGCTGTCAATGGTGTCCGGATCGGGAGGCGACATCAATTTGCTGATGTCGAGGGATTCTTTGATGGTCGCCATTTTTGCGGGTGCAGTCGAATCTCTGCCAAAAATGGCCATATCGTAGTTCGCTTTGTTGTCGTCGCGGACTGGATCAAAAACCTGGGCTGGGCGTTTAGGCGTGGTTGGCATGTAGGCCGAGGACTGAATTGAGGTGGACGACGAAGAGGTGAGGAAAGAGGCAATGGAGGACGAGACAGAAGAAGTCGAGGCAGACTGCTCCATGGCGACGCTACCTTGCGTATTTATTTGAGGGTGTGAGATCTCGCCAAAACCCAGCGGGTGAGAAGCCTGGGGGTTATCGGTAAGGCCGCGAAAATCGGCCATGGCACAGGGTGGGTGATTGGGGTGACCCTGACGAACCCTGATGTGGTTTGAACTTTATGTGATAGACCGACGTCGGGGGGCTTTTCGTTTCTTGGTCCGTTGGCGATGAATTATCAGAATGTAAGAGTCCACCAACAGTGAATTGAGGTTCGCAATTACGGATGAGTATGGTCAGCGAGCGCCAGGACTGTCCAAAGAGACACGGAGTTAGTTCGATTGTATCTCCTTCTCCGACTATTGCTGATGTAGGGTGTGCACAATGCGGCCGCTGTGGCGGTAGTTTTGGAGTGAAATGCGTGGCGAAGGTAAATACCAGGCAGCAGCTCTGTGATGGTGGATTTGTCAGTCGGCAAGGCGTGAATGGGGCTTGTGCGCGCAAGGCGACACGAGCAGCGGCGAACAATAAAAAAAGTCGGCAGAAGAAGACGAAGAATGCAGCGTACGGGAAAGGTGAAGAGTGTGAAAAAGAGAATTGGGTTGAAGAAAGAGAGGAGGAAACGAGGATGCGAAGAACGCTCAGGAGGGTAATATGTTCTCGTGCTGGTAGTCGTCGTAGGCAGGTGCGAATGCGACTTGGACTGTGTTTCCGAGTTGGGAAGGCACAATGGCGGCTGGTGGCGACTTATGAGCAAAGTGGGGGGCGGGAAAGAGCGAAGAAGGAGCCAAAGCCACCGCAGGCAGCAGTTCCGTTTTCAATGGGGTGCCCTTTAATATACGAGTATTCTGCAAGCAGGGAGAGAAAGGCAAGGCAACGTTCTGGGGAGATTGTAAAAGACAAGAAGAGACGAGAGATGCGAAGAAGAAAGAGAAGAGAAAGAGAAAGGAAAGGGAGGAGGGCGGCGGGGGAAAAAGCGTCTTGAGAAGGGAATAAGGAAACAAGGAAACAAGGGAACAAGGGAACTACAGAAAGCGCATACGAGGCTGTTGTCAGTCAGTGCCCGGCAGCAAATGCGCTTTGGACATTGGGAGATTGGGTTTCTGGAGGGGGCCCTGGCCCGTTTCTGAGTTGGCCGTGGGTGGTGTTGTTGGCGCAACTGCCAATAGCCTCCCCAGGCAGGAGCGTCGCATGACAGAGGGCCGGTTGTTGCCTGTTCTTCTGTGTTCTTGCCTGTTCTCTATTATTGATAATAGACTTCTGGGGCCGGTGGCGGACACAACGTTGATTAGCGCGGGGTGCGGCCTGGGCGACAGGGGTGAAGGCGCCTGTGCTAACACGATAGAAATAGAAGGCGAGCGAGAGAAAGTTAGCAGTTTGGGGAGGGGCGTGTACGGAGTAATGGTTGCGTTAGCGCCACAGCGCCCAGCACGTATTGTGCCCATTGCAGTGAATATTAAAGAGGACGTCTGACCTGCAGAACATCAACTCAACCGGCAGCCATATTTCGCAGCTAGAAACCAGAAATGGCCGTTGCTGTTCTTATCAGAGTCTGCCCAGTGAAGCAGCGAACAACGCCTCAGGTATTCTGACATATTAAGGAGACCTTCGAGGAGACCTTCTCTGGCATTTGTCACTATCGCTCATACTCTGACTGAGTCGGCGTGACATCGATTGCAGTGTCATCGGGAGCTATTGTAGTGTGCAGGGATCGAGAAAAGATGCTGCTCTGTGTTGTTGTAGTGCCGCGAGAAAAAGGGAAGGCGCGTCCACGATGCTCGACGTGTTAATGGCGGGTTTTCTCTCAGAGCCAACCGCCCCGCTACGCACACGCCCCCCACCATCAGCACCTCAGGGAGTCACCAAGAGGCAGGCATGAGGCCCCGCAATAGGTAATACATGTATCTTTTTGGCACACTTCCCAATCCCACCACAAGGCGATGAGGCGCGTTGCGCGCTGGTCGCGCTCGCTGGCTGCCCAGACATCCAGCGAATGCTGTGCAATAGCCGGGCGTGCGAGGGCGACAACAAGGCTGGGCCGGCCATAGGACGAAGAGAGTCTGGGGGCGCCGCAGTACGCCCGGGGTTCTCTGTCTCTTTGTGACTCTTCTTCTGCACGCAGCCAGCGTTCACTCACAAAACGAAAAGGACGGAAAGGGTGCGCTGTCGCATAGTTTGCGACGCTAGCCACACCCCCCTCTCTAGAAACAGAAGGCTGCTTCGAGAGGAGAGACAGCGAGTGTGCTGGCTCGTGGGCAAGTCATCTGGGCTGGTCACCTTGTCTTGCGAGATCCCGCTACCCTGGTCTGCCAACTGCCAAAATAGCGATAGGCAGTGCTCCGGATGGAGCTCACTGGGTATTTCAGGTATCTTATTTTGGATGTCTTGCCTGTCGCGCCAGGCGTTGGGCACACACCAGACGAGCTGTCGCGGTGATAGAAGAAGGCGCAAGGCGCGGGAGATATGAAAAAAGAAACAGGCGGTGAATTAGGAGCGAATGCGCGCGCGCGAGGTGTGCACTAATGAAAGCATGGCATCTCGCGCTGAGGGATAGAGGTCTCGCTCTGAGGGATAGAGGAGGGGAAAGTTGCGCCAGAGGATCACAAGGCAATGGCCCCAAGCACCCCGCAACGATAATTACGACGTTGGCCCGTTTGTCTGCGAAGTACGAGCCGGTGCTGCTCTGCCTTCTCTATCCTGGCCGCCTGGGTGCTTGGTTTCCGGCCTGCTCTGAAGGAGGGGCTTTGCCTCATCGTCACATCCCGAGCCCGCTGCGGCGCAAAGCAGTACGAGGACTCATACACACATATTGGCAAGTAAGAAGACGCCGATGGGATCGATGCCTCCCCCTCCCCCCTCGTCCCCCTCTCTACTGTGTATTGTCGTGGCGGTGCCGTGTCGGGCAGGCTGGCGTAATGTGGCTGCTGGCTGGCATGGCTGGATGAGTACTTCAAACGACTACCCCGTGCTCGTGTGCATGCATGTATCTGATGGAATTTGTAAGATATCTTACATGCTAGACTAGATAGTTGATAGCATCTCACCACGTCGTTTTAGTAGGCATAATCCAAACACACAACGGGAAGGCGGTGGGCAGGTGCGCATGGTGCTAGGTTGTACTCCGTACTTCGTACTGCGACACACGCCGCGTTGTCCAAAGGGAATCGAGCAAAAAGCCGCCCTCTTTCTTCCTTCTCTTTGCGCAGGCGCAGCCACCCCGCGCGGCGCAATTGGCCCAGCGTGATGTAATTCGACCTGCGTCGGTTTGTGGAGAGAGGCTGGCCCGATTTGTCAGGCGGCTCTCCTAGCAGATTGGCAGATTGGCAGATTGGCAGACAGCAGTACTTCGTAAAGGACGCCAAGCTGTTCAGCTGCTCCGTAAGAAAAAAAGACAAGTACAAGTACGGAGTACATGTACACTTATTCTCCTCTTCAGCTTCAGCGGAACGCGCGGAAGGCACGGTCGGCGCAGAAATAGATGCCAGCTTCGCGCTCTTTCCTTGTTTGTCCGCAGGCATTCAATTTCAGCGCCTGCAAGAGCCCGGGCCTATCTTATCTGACTGCGCATGCAAGCCTCCGAATAAGAGCAGCTTCTCACGTCTGCCTGCATTGCCACCGCCTCGTCAGCGGCGGCACGCGAATTGACCAATGGCCTGAGCGTCTGACAGCACAAGAAGCCGGGCCAACAACGCCCTGTTTTCAAAAGTCACAGCCCGGGTTTAGTTGTCTTCTTGTCTCCTAAGTGACATATGAGTCTACATCCCCTCATCCCATAGTCCATCCCGCAGTGAGTCACAGGAGCATGCACGAAACTGGAAAAAGGCACGAGCGATTGAGCAACTGGGCTGATGAGGAACAGAGGGTGGCGGGACGCGCAACTACGGACTACTGAGAAAGGAAGAGAGGGACGGTTGACCGACGATATAACGGCTGGTGGCCAACGCCCAAATCGCACCTTCCCAGCCTGTCATTCGGTGCTTGTCGCCTAAACCCGAAACACGCACGTCCAAATATGGTTTAGTGCATGCCCCCCACTGTCTTAATCAATAAAGTGGTGAAGGGTCCCTAATATGTCTGTCAAGCAGCGGATGGCGCGCCGTCGAATGCTCGACACAGGGCAAAGCTGCAGCGTGTTGTGCGTTGGCGGTGTAAGACGTAACAGGGCCGTGTCCGAAACACGATAATACTCCTACAACAGCGGAGACCTTCGGACTCCAATTCCAAAACCCAAACTCCAGACTGGCTTCTGTCCCCAGCGCTGTTTTTCGCTGTTTTTTCGGCGGCCGGACTTATCAGCAAACGGATATCTCAACGGCGCTCTGAACATTCCGCCGTTTCTGCCATAATTCGTCCGTGGAAGATGATGTGTCGTGGATAATGGAAATGTGTGGAATAGGATTCTGGAAGCCTCGGAAGGAACGAGGATGGCGATGAGCCCGCCGCACCTTCCCTGCGCGTCGCAATGCCTGGTCTCTCTTTCTCATGCTGCGGCCAAGCACGTGCATTGGCTGCACACCAACCCACTGCATCGCCTCCTCTTTCTCTCTCATCCCTCCGCCTCCTCCCCTTTCTCTCGCTCGCTCGCACCAGGTCACCAGAGGCGCCAATTCCGCCCCGTTGCGCTCACACCCTCACACCCCGTCTTTTCTATTCCTGGACATCCCACATGAACCGATCTTATCTGCTTATCACCTGCACCTGATTCTGTCTCCCCCTCCTCCTCCTCCTCAGTTCGTGTTCGATGTAAGACCGCCTTCCTCCGTAGCCATTGACCGCCTTCTCTTGGACACCACCGCGCATGCTATTATGTCGCTGCTGCTAGAAGGTGCAGACATGTTCGTCCTGCTGCGGGGTGTGGCCAATGCGGGCCATTGCGGCCGTGCCCTTGCAGGGAGATCGTTCACTTGTGATGCTGCTGCATAGGTTACCGGCGTGCATGCGCCTGTGGGCGAGATCTGTTGAGGCGGGTTTTTTGACGCATCCGGCATGAGCCTCTTTTATCTGCAAAGAACGAGCCTTGTTCGTGCCTATTCTCAGGGTATGTTGGCGGAAGATATGGCCTCCCTTGCTGGTTGGTCGTTGGTGGCGGCTGTCCGCTGGGCGAGTTCTTTGTGGCAGTCGCTTGGCTGTTCAATCCAGCGTCTAGACTATACGCACTGCCATATCCGGCCCAATCTCTACTAACCTAGAAACTTGATACGAAAGGCGGCTCAAACATGTGTGTCCCAGTCTTAACAGGACCGGTGATCGCTTTGTCCCCCCTCTTCTCTCAACTGTCTTCCAAACACTGCAGGCTCTCAGAAACGTGAACGTTAACGGCTGTGCGATAAGAAGCGTTGTGCAATCTTCCTTGATTGAAGGTTCAGCTATCTGAGACATGATGGGTAGCCCACCCTCCTTTACGCTTGTCACCAGGCCGCATTGCTTCTGCCTGTTTCTAACCAATGACCATGTGCGCATGCAGTCTCACCCACCTTGTCTGTCTTATTCCATCCGATGATTCCTAAAGTCAACTCTGCCTTGAGCGAAGATGTCCGGCTTCGCTCGGCAGTCTACGCATGTGCCCTTTTAAAAAAAAGGGAGGTTGTGAGAGGGCCCATTGTAGTTAAAGGGTGCTGATAAGCCGGCAATTTTGAAGCTGTTGTAGAATTCATTGTAGAAACTGGGTCGGCTGCACACTTGGCACGAAGAACTTTTGTTTTTTGGGCGTGCAAAGTCATGCCCTGGTCTCGCAGTGGTCATCGGCTTGATTCTTGGCTGACGAACAGAAAAGGCATCCGCTTCGGTGGTGGCTAATGGCATCGTAGTGGGCGTCAATGGACCAAAAAAGACGAGTCAAGCAGCCGTTCAAGCATGTGGAGCTGAGGTCTAGGCGCTTTACCTCTAATCCTTCTTGAAGGTCGGCCAGAAAGATGATGAGACTGACGAGACCGATGCCAGATAGACGGTGTAGCTTTCACACTGCGTGAAGGCTCCTCGCTGGAGGACGTTAGCCACTAGCTCGGACTGTTTCGTTTTAAAGGCTTACAGAATACAGAGTAGGTGCTCGGCCAATGGTGTGAATTGCTGCAAAGGTAGTCGATCAACCCCCGAGGAAAGAAACCCACCCCCGGAGTAGGCCTTGTTCAGGTACATGCGGTTTCTCTCCATGTCAACTGCATCCGTATTCTTGACCGACTATAAAGACGGAGGAAAGAGATATCGAGGTATCGGCTGAGTCTGCGGAAAGTCTCAACTGTGTCATTGCTGATCCCAACTCTCTAGATATTTTTGTCGATGCCTAACATAGAGTACATGGCTCTACAAGACCTGGAAATGTAAACATTTCTTCATGAGATAGAGGCCATCACTGCCGTCGACGAGGCAGATTAGCTGCAATGGAGGGTCTGCTATCCGCAAGTTAAGGCTGAGAGTTCACGGACGGTCCATCGCTTTAAGATTTGGAACTGTAGCTCCCCATACCTGCAGTAGAGCCGTGAACATCTGGGCCTTATCAGTGTTGGGCGACAGTGAAAAGACGTATTGATAGTCGACGTGCTCCAGTATGGAAGAGGGTGAAACTGACGAACCCCTACGGGCCTATGCAATGGTTTTGGCATACGAGGCGAGCACAGGCCATTGGGGATAAACAGTGGTATGGCGTAGGTACTGATGCCTTTGGTAGCCGACGTATCTGAGGAAGCACGCCAACAGCTGGTCAGAAGTCTCAGAGACTCGCTCGCAGGCCGCGCTTCTCCATGTTCTTCCCCAAGAGGCACTGGCCTTGTCTAGGTAAAGGGTTCAACAACCACACTTTTTGCAGTAGCCCAAGCAACCTGTAGCTCCCAGTCTTAAAGTCTTTATTTCTGTAAGCTGTCTGTAAAAAGGGCTCTTTCTCGCTCGCCGATGGTCCCACGAACTCTTGGAAGGATTGCCTCTAATGATGCGAGACGTTAACAAACCATAAAAATGCCGTGTTCCTGAAAATGATCGTGGTAATATCGTCTGGAATTATTACCCCGCGGTGTTAATCAAAGAAGTGGTGTAGGATGCCGTTGTTATCTCAAATAAACAACCTCACTGTCGCCGAGGCCAGACAAGAGGCCTGGGAGCATCCCGATGTCGTCGTGACACAGGCGCTGTGCTTCCTCGAGGTGGATGAGGAGGTGATCGTCGACTCCAGCAGCGAGGACGACACAGCCGCCTGCCGCCTGATGATGGTCGAGCGCTTTACTCGGTACACATTTGTCGTCTTTGACCTGTTCCACGCCGCCTACGACTTCCAGACCGCCCACCTGCCCAGCGCCAGCCAGCCCCCGTTACCGTGCTGTTTTACGGGCGGCCGAAAAGACGAAGTGGACGCACTGGACTCGTGCCATGTGCTCCGGCTCCCGTCCCTCGACGACATATCCCGCAAGCTGCAAAAAATGGCCGGCTGCGTTAACTTTGCTTTCCAGCTGAGCCGCGGGAACCACGGTTTTGTCCGGCGCCCACCCTTTCGCCACGGCCATACGGCCAATGTATTTTCGTCTGACCGCTTGTGTTCCAAAGCGCCCACGGCCGATATCCTTTTAAAAAGGGATTGAAATGACCGGTGTTTGGAATGGTTTTGTACTTTAAGAGTCGAGTTAGACTTTGTTGTCCCTAGTTACTTTGTAGGAGCTAAATAAATAGCTGACATTCAATTTGAATCATATAATCCCGTCTTCCCTCCTTTTTTTGTTATCTCTTTTGATGAGTGTGAGCATGCGTTGATAAAGCTGTAAGTCATCTAGTTCCCGAGATGCACTGAAATGTGCTTCGAAACACTGGCGGCGTAGAGAAGGCTTCGTGGTTGTGCCGGCTCGCGATGAAGAAAAAAAAGAAAACAAAAAACACTATGGCATATTAGGCCGTTTTTGCCCTATAAAACCTTACGAGTACCATAGTGGGACGACCTACACGGCGTGCATTATCAGGCTTGCGTGCTATGGCTGGGGTAATGCAAGAAAGTGGACCTTTGGTCGAGGCCGATAAGCAGCAGTAGACACATCTTTTCAAATCTGGGGTAGCAAAGTCTTCTTTGAGCCTGTTTCATCTGTGAATCCCACTATCGGTATATAAAGAGCACGATCTGATATTCTTCCAGCTACCGTAGAACATCGCCTTGCTCCTAATCTAGACTGATATGAGGCTCTTTTGTTTTCTTCCTTTAATTATCCCCTATCAGCAAATGGCTCCCTGTGCGGACATTGAATTTTGTTTTGTTGAGAGCTTCGTTGTGATTTTCTCGGCGGAGACGGATGGAAACAAAAAGGTCGATCTGCTGTCGGTACTATTAAAGTTGTGCCAGTCACAAAGAGAGAGGATTCAGTTTGGTAGTATTTCTAGAGCACACAGCAGTTGACGTGCGAGGTCTCGATACTGTTGTTGATGGCTGTTCACTATTTCACTTTCCTGTGTGCTTATAGTGAGGGAAGCCATAAGCTGAGGCAAGGTCTTGTTGCGATTTAGTACAACTTTTCGCAGTGCTTGTAATACTGCGCTTGATAGCACTCTGATCAGTATCGTGACAGAAAATGGAATGTGGAAGTTTGTAGAGCTGGATTCGGGATGGTTCACCCAGCGCGTATCTTTCGGCCATTGCTTCCCCATTATTTTTCTCCCTCCTTCCGCTGCTGGCGTGCTTTTTTCAGCGTTATTGGCTTCATTGCGCCTTTGTTTACCTTGTACTAGTTCGATAAGGACAACAGGAGCTGAAAGCATTATAAACAAAACAGAGGGCTGTCGTAATTTCCCGTGGGGCACCAGAAAAGAACACATGCATAATATGCTTACATCTTCAATTTGACTGAGATGGATATGTCTGGCAGTAATATCGAAGGCCCCTGTACCTTTGGAGTTTGATGTCTTGGACAGCAGGGCAACCGTCAGGTGTGACCCGTTGGATCCCCCTTTTCAGTTACCCTAGAATATGCCGTGTTGTAGACGGAGAGTTTGCTGTGATTCAATGCTTTCTCTCTTCCCCTTTTTCTTACTTTCGATTTTGATCCATTTTCTCTTATGAATCTCAGGTCGGTGTGTCTCGTGTGTCTGATTTCTTCTTCCATGGCTATGCAATGATATCTAGACGACATCATTATGACCCAGTCCTCTCATCTAAACCTCATCCTCAGCCATTCCCCCTTTTACCAGGTTCTTCGTCTCTTTTGCTTCCCTCAAGCACGCCTCCGTCGCTCCGCAAGTAGTCCCCTTCTTCTTTTTTCAACTGTTGGTATACCAATGTCAACCCCAGGCGTCTCTTCTTTCATTCTTTCATCGTTTGCGGGAGACGGTGATGATTATAGACCGTGGACCCATAATTGCCTCGTGCCGACGGTGGACAAGAGATACTACGGGTGACTCGGAAGATATAATTGTGCAGATTTTTCAGACGAGAACGGAACAGCTGGTGCAGGGAAGAAGACGGGCTTTACGGAACTGGGTTCGGATGGAGGAAAAGTTTCGATGATCTAAAGACAGGAGAGGAAAAGATTATTGAATAGGAAGTTGCTGGACCATGCAAGACGAAAGAAAGAAAAAAGAAACAAACTCGAATGAGAGCGAATCAGTGACCGTAAATACACTGTCCCCAACATAACTGGCCACAACCTCCCTGAACACGTCCACTTGGGCACTGTCCTTTTCTTCTCAGAGGCCATCCGCTCGTCCGCTGGGAGGGGAGGGCTTACGCTGGACGTGCATGTACGAATAAGGAGTATGGAGCACTGTGGAGTACATATTTCACGAACAGGCGCTGAGAATACGTGTTCGGATTTCATGTGCTGACTGTCAGAAAAGGCACTCGAGTCAAGCGAGTATACGAATAGGTGCCCAGACACCTTACCCCAAATTGGCTGGAAGGACGCGCGCGGACGGGTACATATGCGGATGCTGTAGGGTTTGTCAAAGTCCGCTGATCTATGGGATGATAGAGAGAGAGGATGAGCGGACGGGACCCGAAAGCTTGGAAGGTAGAGGCATATGGAAAAGAGACTCGGCGAAGGAGGTAATTGGCAAGAGATGAGGCGCTTTGTCGGACAGCACTGTATTCCGATGGCGTACAGTCTGCGTGTTTGTTTTGCGACATTTCTCCCGACAAAGCACATTCCTAGCAGTGGCAGACGTAAAAGGAAGATTCTGAGCGCCAGACCAGGAAAGCAGCCAGCCCAAGGCATCCTCCCGTAGTCGTTCCTGCGGCCACTTCTACGTGCCGGATCTATCGGACAGTTTGCAAAACGCCCTAGCCTGTACTTGTTTGTCCTCGGTGCTTTCTTTTGTGGTTCCTCTCCTCATTTTTTTCTTCTTTGTTCTGTGCTGGGAGAGTAGTGACAACTGCCTGATTGCAATGCCGTGTTGATGTCGATCAGGGCTAGCTGAAGCCATCCAGTCTCTTGACTCAGCAGGCCGGAAACAAGGCTGGGCATTGCGCGGGGAACTGAGAGATGGGATGCCGGTGCACTGGTGTTTTGCGGCCAGACCCCGTTCACATCTTTGCTGCACGGGTATCATGGGATGATGGGATGTTGTCTTTTGTTTGTGGGGACGGAGTTGCGGACAACAAGCGCCAAAGTCGCTTTTTGGTACCGATTGGTGCAAGAGTGACCTTGGTTTTGGGGTTGGCTGTTAGTGCGCTTTTCCCCCATATTTTTCGGGGTGCGGGCGCGGTGGAGTTGGGGTTGCTGGGAATAGCGCCACTGTTGTACGGAGTAGTTCACTTCCATTTCAAGCGAGAGGGTGCCCCGGACGCTGGCTGCACCTTCCCTTCCTGCAGCTTTGTGACGGCGCAATAATTGCAGAGAACGGAAGGAGCATTCGACTCGAAGCTGGGAGTATCTCGACTTTTGCATCGTGAACCTGCTTGCATCTATTTATTGCGTCTTGGACCTCGTTTTCTCCAATTCGGGTTGCCCCTTCTGCGCTGGCAATGAGCCCGGCTTGCATTGCAACATAATGCCCGTTTGGCTGCTGACACGACCCCATCCTGCAGATCGCCAGCACGCACTTCTCAGTTTTTTTTTTTCTTTCCTTTTGCTTTCACTCCTCTCTGGCTGCGTCTCTCATCACCCGGGTCCCATGTAGTGGTTTCATTCGACTCCTTCTTTCTCCACATTCTTCCCCAGACGGTTCGCCTGCCACCCGAAGCCATCACCGCCGACGAAAGGCACATCCCCCCTGCAATTCCCTTGGGAACGGAAAAAAGAGAGCCTTGAGATTGGCCCAATTGGGTAAAATTGTGAAAATATTGACAATGGGCCGGTTTGCCTGGCTCTCCTCCTATTCCCCCTCGTGAGAGCTGACTGCATAAGGCTGGGATGGTCGACATCGGGTTACTGGAGCTGAATAGAGCTAAGTATCGTGCGGAGCCCGCATCTGCCTTTCCCCATCTGAACCACAACCACGAACCACCCAGGCCTAGCCAAGCTCCAATTCTGAGCGCCGATTTGCTGGCACGGCGTTTCTGTCCTGTCTCGTTTTGTCCCATTGGCCCCAGTTTCCCCATTGCTGCTTTGCCCTACGGTCCTGCGTGTGCGTACGGGTATCATGTTTTGGTGGCAGCACTCTGATCCTCCCGCCCATCGTATACCATCCAGATACTTGTCTTTGTGGGAACGCGGCTTGCACCTGACTGTACACGCACACTAACATGTCATGTATCTGGCAGCAGCAGAGTACACAGCACTTGCGCCTGTCCCGTTTGGGAACGCATGTGCTCAACAGCCTGGCAGCTCATCGTCTGCTCATCTGCCCATCTCCTCCTCTCCCGTATGCCCCGGCCCATCCCTTTTGGCCTCCTGGGACTCGGACTGGCCTGGCCTGGGTCTGTTGGGGACGCGGAGCATGGGACACAATGGGGCATGGGCACGCGGGTAATAGACTTTTGTCTCATTGCGAGTTTTGTGTGTGTCTGGGGGGAGGAGCCGGGCACATGGAGACGCCCCCTTTTTCTGTCTTTTTTTCCTGCCCTTTCTGCTTTTTTATGTGCTTGCCTGGGGAATCGCATTCCTCGACTCAATTATAAGTAATTACTTTGCCCCTGGCTATCCATCAAGTTGATTGTTGTTCTGTTCGCTCGACTATAAGCTATAAGCCAACCGACGCCCACCTCGTCCCGGCCCCATTCTCCTGCTTCCCCCATCTCTTCATCTCTCTTTGGTGAGCACTGCTACGATAGCTCCTATCATTGCGACTGTTACGACAATCTTGGACGACGCTTCGTATCACACTCTCGCATCTCTCTCTCGTTCTCTCTTACCCCCCCTGCAAAAGAAGACATCAACCAAACCAAACACCCCAGACACACAGCTGAACCATTCACAAATGTCTCATACCAACGGTTTTCAAACGGGGTCTCGGTCCTCGACGAGGAGAAGGGCCTTAACGCGACTCAGACGGCAGTGACCATGTCGCCGGAGATGTTTGAGAAGGTATGTTGATGTTGAACGGTGATGACAAGAACGAGCCCCAAACACATCGCGGCCGTATCGGTGCGGCTGTCTTCCTCTTGTCATCATAGTCCTGTTGATGCCATCAATCCTGAGGCTACGATGCCATGCTGGCCCTTTTTATTTACTCTGTATTAACGCGCGTGTTCTAGCTCTACCTGACGCCAAAAGGTTCCCCATGCCGGCGACAACATCAAGCGCTTCGCCAACCCGACGCCAGTGGGGTCTCATTGGGTGAGTTAAGAACCATCAGCATGCATCGAACAGATCGTACGTGGATATCCTAGCTAACCAGTATAGTTTCGTCATCGCCGGCTTCTCTTTGCCATGATCCTGATGGGCTGGGGAGGTGCATCGGGCGCGTCCCCTATTGCGTGAGTGTCTTGTCTATTCTACATCCTTACCAACGGATTATTACATGCCGTCAGAACTACCTTTTGAAACTAACATCGTCCTCTTTCTTTTTTTTTTATAGCGGCATCTTCTTCTTCGGAGCCATGCTGCTGATCCTCGGTATGGATCGGGAGAGTGGATCATGGGCAACTTTTTCTCGATGATTACCATGGGCCTCTTCGGCATTTTTTGGCTGTCCTTTGGTGTCTCCAGCTCCCGACTCTTCAGCTCAGCGCCGCGTACATTACCGACAGCGACCCGACTGGCGCCAACTCTCCCGAGTTCAACGCCTGCCTGGCCCTGTTCCTGATTGTTTGGGGCTTCGCCATCCTCACGCTGGCTATTTTCTCGCTCAAGACCAACGTCGTCTTTGTTGTCATCTACATCATTCTCATCGCTTTCGCCTTTGTCATGTCTGCTGCTACTGGCGCCTGTCCACCGGTGATGCCGACATGGCTCTCACACGCTCCAGAAAACAGGCGGCGCGCTGCTCTTTGCTGCTTGCGGCCCTCGGCTGGTACCTAACGACCATCATCATTGCCGGCGAGATGCGCTTCCTCTGCCGCTGCCCGTCGGTGACCTGAGCCATTTCTGGGCCAGCACGAACGACGCTTTGGCGACGAGAAGCGTGACTAAATGGGATGTCCACATCCTACCCACACTGTGGCGGCGTATATGGTTGCATCTATGTGGTTTCCTTTTGGTCTTTTGCGTTTTCTCTTGGCTGAGAGCATTGTCGAAAAGGGGTCAATCTCAGGACGTGCGCACGTAGGTTGATTTTGCCTTTTGTTTTCTTTGGCTTCGGCTGGTGTTGGTGAGCTGGCCTTTGGGAGGGGTTCATGTTCAGTGCTATCGACCTGTTTTATATTTTCGCTTCTTTCTTTATACCACACTCCTCCAAAAGTTGCATGTCGGCCTGGTTATTAATTTTTCGCAGTAACATAGTTGAACTTATAGCTTATAACACAATAATAAACAAACAGACAATCTTTCTAGTATTAATTTAGCAATCGCCGCCAATTTGACGCTTCCCACCTTCTTTTGTGATGCTGCATCTGTTAGGCTCTTGAGAAAGATATGATGTCCTTTTTATCTTTTTAACCTTTTTTGTTTTCTTTTTTCGCTGACATCTTCTCCTCCACAGTGTCACTTCTCCCCTTCAATGGCCCGCACCCAACTGATAGCCCTTGAACTGCCGCGCCGGCACCCGCCTGTCAAAGAGGAGATCAAGCTCTTCATACGTACGGCCTGCCGTCTCTGGCACTCGAAAATAGTCCACACAAATAACAAAACAGTTGATAGCCTCCGAAAAAGAAGCCAACCTTGCACGGGCATTGCCTGGTCGGGGTTGATCAGATACGGGATGGCCAACTGTCATGATGACTGCCCAGGATGCCCTGGGCTGCCGTGCAGACAGCAATGCTCTTGGAACGAACCGTGGTGGCCGAGCATTCAGAAAATTATCACAAAGCACACGGGGCCGATTGACAAGTCGTACACAAAATTCCACACCAGCAGCAGTCCGGCCTCAGCCCAGTCGAGCCTGTCGCCACCGTCAGAGGGGCGTGGAACACAGTCCAAGATGGCCACCAGGAGCATGAGCACGGTCAGGCCAACAAGCCCGGCTAGAGTAAGGGTGCGGCGGCCCCAATGCAGGATCAAGACTCACGAGACAATAGTACCCGACAAACCCAGTAAGTATTTTGGGTCAGCTCTCTCTTCTGGAAATTGGTCGACAATTCCCCTTTACAGCCCCACTTACCCAAGAACCCGAATGCTCATATCAAAGGCCGTGCTCGTCGACAAGCCGGCCGTGGTGAAGAACACGGTGATAAAGTTGATCATGTAGATGCCGCTCAGCACTGCGTGCAGTACACACCCGTTGCAATCTCTGTGCGGCGCAGGTTGACGCCCCGAAGCAGTCGAGGTATGTGCTGCCGGCCTGCAGTTCTGCTCGAGCCGTCCGTCTCAGTGATGGCAGCAAGAGTGGCTGCAATGTCGACCTTGGCGCCGGTACCGTGGCCCGATGCTGAAGAAGGCGACGCTGTTTCGATGATGCGCAGCAGGTCGCCCGGCCAGACAGCCACCACGGGCTCTCGGGCACAAAGAACATGCCGGGCAGGCGAGACGCAGACACTGCAGCGCAAACGAGATGGAGTTACGACCAACGGCTGTCGAGGTTCTCTGTGGCTGCAGTGACGCCGCTGCCAGCAGCTGGCCAATGACAAAGCACAGATTGACAAACGAGGTCATGTGGCCACGCAGCGACGTCGGGCACACCTCGGAGGCGTAGGCGGCGCAATCACGACGTACATGCCGAGCACGATGGCCGCCGAGCAGCTCGCCGACCAGGAGCACCTGCAGCGAGCGCGCAAAGAACTGGATGAAGACGAGGCCGCCCGTCAAGACGACGCACGCGCCAAAGGTCCGCTTGCGGCCGTACCATTTCCATGGGGTAGCTGGCAAAGAGGGCGCCAAAGACCTGCCCGATGGGGTTGCCGAGACAAAGGCCGCTCTGCCAGGACGCGCTGATAATGTACTCGTCGTCGGGCTGGAAAAAATAGCCAAAGTCGTTGGCAAACTGCGGAATGGCATACAGATTGCCCAGCAGCTGGCGGGTCGAACGCCAGCATGATCACGCCAATTGACACAAAGGCAGACCAGCCAATGGCTGCTGGGATAGAGCTGGATGGCATCGCTTGGACGTCAGCTCATGCCCGGAAACGGATGCAACTGGCGACGCGTCGATCGCGGCCGCGCTGTGCGTCGCGTATTGGCGTGTCCGGGCACTGAGGCGCGTCGGGTGGCTCTTTGCCACTGCCGCGTCAGTCCACTGGTCTTTTCGGCCGGTGGTTTTGATCTCATACTGATGGTCATGGTGTTGCGTTTTAGGGTGGATAGCACTGCCTTTCTTTGCGTCATTCAAAGTACGTGTCCTCTTGTTGTCCTTAGTGTCTGTCCTAGTACAAGTGGTGACACGGCTGAGTTGTGGATGGAGGACCCTTTCATTTTTTTGCTGTATGGCTGGCTGTTGGCGAGCATGTATGTGCTCCTAGCTGCACTTATTCCCTTATTCTCGCTGCACGATTGCATGTTGCACATTATTCCCCCTCATATTCTCGCTGCCACTCCTCCTTGGGCCTCTGGGCCTTCACCATATATTGCTTTTGCGGCAATGCGTGTCGGTCATAACTGCCCGGCCGGGTGTATTGTTATTGCTGATAAGAGCACCGTCCCTCTTTAGCCATCCCCCTCCCATCTGATGGCTGCTCTTTGCTCTTATTTCGTCCTTTTCCCCCTATCTTTTCTTTCCGCCCCGTGCAGCTCTCGCCTAGGTCACCAGCGGTCTGTGCCGACCATCTGTCAGGCCCTGCCCGCCTTTCAGTGTTTGCGTGATTCTTCCCCTCGCCTGTCAGTGCCGCTGGCCATGGAACGTTATCTCGACGGTGCTCTGCATGCACATGTTCGTACTTGGAAATGCAACTCTGGCAGCGGCACACGGTTAGCAGCGAGGGTGGTCGTGGGTAACAGCAGCACAGAACCCGCCCACAGGCCTACGTCGTCTGTGCCGTATTATTTTCATCCTGCCTCGGTCAAGGCTGTTCTAAAAATGAGTAAGAAGGGGTAGGTGGACGGCTTTGTCTGTCCGAGGGGATTTAAAGGAAATTCGTGAGCGTGTGAGGTCCTGCTACGCTGCGGGTAGACAGTGCCATACTCTGGTTGATGAGCTTTTGATTGGTTTTTTTTTTTTAGAAATAAATACTATTCATGATTTTTACTTAGTTGGGGCTATTGTTTTATTTATATTTTTAAAGGTTTGTTTATTTGACTTTACTCCGTTCTTGTTTGTATTTCGGTCTATTATTTTTTTTTTTAAAAAACCCCTTCTTTATCGCATCGGCTATTTCCCTTCTCTTAATCTTCCTCTCTTCCCCTTTAATACTATTTCGATCCAAACAATTCCGACGTCTTGACTTGTCAGCGATTCACCTCAACTTGGGCCAAAATCAAATCTGCTCTACTCGTATTGCGCTCTTGTACCGTCTCATATTTGTGCTACAGAGCACACTGTAAAAATATTTGATAAAACAATAAAAATAGCCGGAACAGTCGATTTCGACGCAGAAAACCACCGATTTTTTGGGACTCAAAACCCGCACGGAAGCCCAGAGACTGTTTGCTGCCTCTTGAGACAAAACTGCTTACATAATGTCGCATCCTACAACAAACACCCAGGCAGCCTCCAAAGAGCTCAAGAGTCCACTGCCTTTCGCACTTTGCGCTCATGTCCACCATCACACACGTCTCCACGAACACTTCACGTCACATACCTCCCTGACAAATGGAGCTGACCACGACTGTCATTGGGCCACAGCGCCGCACACACACACAGTTGTCTTCCTGCATGGACGCGGTGGCCACGCAAAGAGCTTCTCTAGGGTGCTGACCCTCTCCCGAGACTCGCTAAAACCGCACTCTTCTATGAAATCTTTCCCCTCCTTTCGATGGGTTTTCCCTCAGGCACCAGCCCGGCGGTGGTGCCAACGGAGGCTTGATCATGCCGCCAGTGGGTTTGACACCCTGGAGCTCCGCCGACTTCACGGAGCGGGAAGAGAAATACAGATCCCGGGCTGCAAGAAGTCGTGCCCGCCATCCGCCAGATGCTAGCCAGCGAAGCTGCACTGCTCGGAGGCCACTGGGATAAGGTGATCCTCGCGGGCATCAGCATGGGCGGTGCCACGAGCGCGCACACTCTTTTCAACCTGGCCATACCGCCTCCGGAGCCTGGACCTGCGCCAAAAATCGGAGACTGGGTGCGTTGATGACGTTCTCCTCTCGCTGCCCTTTTGCTGGGAAGACCTCTCGAGGAGATGCGCACCGTGCTCGACCTGCCAGGCATTCCAGACGACACCGAGGTCCTCCAGAACACACCCATGCTGCTGGAGCACTGTGTGGACGATCCCCTCGTGCCAATTGATACGGGCAGAGCTTCTGCGAGACACTCTGCTGCGTATGGAGCGCCGGTGACTTGGGAGGAGTACCCTCACGGCGGGCACTGGCTCCAATCGCCGACGGGAATGGACGACGTGGTGGCCTTTCTTAATAAGCATCTGTTCAGCGAGACTTTGGAAGGGGCAGAAAGCTCAAGATAGACTCCAAACCCGACTCGTCCCTCCAGGAGGTAAGGCCATCAAGCAGGGGAGGCAATCTTGTCGTCTGTTCTATGGAAATGATCCAACGATCGATGAATCACAATACCATAATGAATCTGTCTGCTCCTACCGGGGCCTATCCATACCCGTTTCCGATCGCCACAATACGCATCGCAGAAAGCCGAGACTTGGCATGTTACTCGAGAAGCGTAGCCACGGCAGGAAATTGAGCCGCCAGACGACATTGACGAGCTCTTGTCGAGTCAAGCGTTGCTGGCCACTCTGTCTGGGTGGCCTTCATCCAGAATTATCATCCAGAATAGCCAGTTTCCTTGCACCAATCTACCATTTTGCCACATTGACAGGTTTGTTTACTCAATTTCAGTTCCCTTTTCTCTCCCGTTGGTCCATCCGAACAGCTGTCTTTCTGTAAGCAGAAAAGCTGGTTGGCCGGGGAAAATGGTTCATTGCTCCCTTTTTTCTTTCTTTTACCAGCCTCGACTTTCGCCTAATATATATAACCCCTGGCTAGAGATGGCGGCATATCTGCAGCCTCTTTTTGACCACGGATGACCATCTGTTTTGTAATATAGGCTTCGTGGAGTAAACCCGCCAATTTTATGTAGATCCCATCTCAGAACAGCCGTGCTTGGCAGAATGGCTCGATCTACCGCCAACTCTTCAGAGAAACAAGGCAGAAACAGAAAACGCAGTTTGCCTAAAGCAGCACGCTGTACTTCACCTAAAAGCAGTCAGGGGTAGCCAAGACAAGGAGACGAGGAAAGGTTGGCAGTCTTGGCTTTCTTGTTTCTACTCGGCATTTTACAAGTTCAATTCTCCCAATTGGTTCTGCTGCAAACACCATTACCATGTGCATTGCTATGCATCATCTTTTGTTGATGAAGCTGTGATGAAATAGAGCATTGAGGCCACTTGGCGCTGGGCGGCAAAGACAAAACTAGCATGAGGAACAAACGTATTAAATGTTGATAAATTCGAACAGTTCTGCGAGATGCCAAAATAACAAGAAACACCTCGAGAAACACATCTATCGGCTCTCGGGCTCTCGGCTCGGGCAAGTAGTGAGATCACTGGTCGATTCTGGCGGGCGAAGAAAAAACGCGCCGTGGAATGAATGGAATGGATAGCAACAGGGTACCGAAGTGAAGAAGGCCTTTTAACAACGCGTCAGCTTCATATTCGCCGCATCTTGTGGTAATATATGCTCGCGGGGGAAGAGTAATCTAGCACTTTCTAGCCGTTTCTCCATGGCTTTGGCTTTCGGCTACTGGATCGAGCAGGGTCGGACGGGAGCACTTCTCATGCTGCACCGATAAAAGAGAACAAAAAAGAACCGGCCATGAAGACTTGGGAGGTATAACAGTTGTCTTTTCTCCTCGCCTAGGCCCCTGCCTCCATCCGCTGTTCTGTTCCAGACCTTGTCTATCTCTTCATCCCATCTCATCGGCCAAGGGTGCAGACTGGACTCGACAGCCTCGTTTGTTTCCTTCTTGCCTGCCGTCATGAGGGAACTTGAACATTGCCAATCTGGCGGCGCTTGCGCTTGCACTTGCAAGCCAGGCTACACTGGTGACAGCCAGCCGCCATTTACGACCGCCGCCAGACTGCCTCCGTGCCCAAGACCGCACAGTTCTGCGACGGCTCGATGGGTGCCAATGTATGCTACTCGCAATTCACAACCTCCACATCGGGCACCGTCTTCCGCCTGGCCATTCCCGAGGTGCAAAAGGCACCGTTCGACACGCTCATCCAAGTCGTGGCTCCGGTCTCCGTCGGCTGGGCTGGGCTTGCCTTTGGCAGGTCCCATGGTCCAGAACCCGCTTGCTCTGATGTGGGTGGACAACGGCAAGGGCATTGCCTCATCGCGCTTGGCAGCGGGCCACACGCCGCCAACGGCATACGCAGGTGCTTCGTACAATGTTCTCAGCGCGTCCAAGAATGCCACACACTGGACAATCGACGCTGTGTGCCACGGCTGCAGCACCTGGGGCACCAACAACACGGCGCTGAACCCCAACGGCGGCAACCGGATCGGCTACGCCACGAGTGCGAAGGCGCCCACGACTCCAGCAGCAACCTCAGCACCATTGCGATCCACAATGAAAAGGGCGTCGTGCAGCACGATCTCAGCGTTGGCAAGGTCGACTCCAACACGTTCCAGCCGCTACCTGCTGTTCCTCAACAGCCCGGCCGGCTCTGGCAACTCTGGCAGCTCCGCGCCCATCCCGACGCTGCCCAAGAACATTCCCACGACAACCATCAGCCAGCCGCAGTCAAACCCTGTCACGGCCACGGCCACAGCTACGACGGCGCGCCCTGCTAAGACGACGCCCATTGCCCAGACCACCATTGAAGCCAGCTACCCGGCCTCCACGATCATCGGGACACCAGCGCGGCGCGACGGGCATCACAGTGACTGTGACAGTGACTGTGACAGTGACCTCCATGCCGCGTGGTGGCTACCAGCCTACGCCGGTGCCCAACCCTGCGGCCGTGGCGGCTTTGGCGGCTTCGGCGGCTTTGGCGGCGGAGGGTTCTGCACGGTGCCAGCCTTTGGTGGTGGTAGTTTCGGCGGCTTCGGCGGCGGTGATGGCGGTGACGGCGGCAATGACGGCGGTGATGTGGGACGGTGGAAGCCCTGGATTTGGCGGAGGACGCGGAGGTGGTTTTGGTGGTGGAGGATTTGGCGGCGGTGAGGACGGGGGATTTGGTGGCAGCCGTGGAGGCGGCAGCGGCGGTTTCGGCGGCGGCGGCTCTGGCGGCGGAGGACTCAGTGGGGGCTATGGCGGGGATGGCGACGGTGGGGATGGCGACGACGGCGATGAATGAAAGACGGCTGAAAGAGGGGAAATTGGCACAGTGTGATTGAAGACTCAAAAAGAGTCTCAAAAGAAAGCAGGTCAACGAAGCTGAAATATCCTCGGCAGAAACAGGTGATGGGCAGCCATTGATGATAATTGGCAGGTACAAAGAAAGCGGGTGAAAGAAAGCTTCCATGAAATTGTCTGGAAATCAAAAGTGAGGTTGGATAATCTGTTCGTGATGTTACTTTGGCCAATCAGGTGCGAGTAATCAAAACAGCTTCTGGCCGGAGCTCTGGAAGCACGAAGGGGGCGTTGCCTGCGTCCACGTGAACTAGTTGCTTATCATCGCTTGTCTTGTGTCACTTTGACCCGAGGAACGGGACGATATACCGGGAACAGCGAGCGCAGAATGCAACGAAACGCATCGCGATGCCTCGGATTGCAGATACGACGAACGTAACCGGCCAGACCCGAGAAAACGGCCCATGGAGAGGAAAGAGGCGACAAAGTGGGAAGGGGAAAGAACGACTGATAAAATCAGGCCATTTTTGCGGCGCGGCCTGTGATTGGCCCGCCGCACGCTGGCTGGAGAAATCTCGGCGTAGTGTACTTTCCTCTTACATCGGTTTGACTATGAGTAGAGAAAAGAGCGACGATTTTTCCATATTAGTTTCTACTTTTTGAGTTCTGAGGTTTTTATTCCGTTGAGTCTCGTTGGTCACAGGTGCCTGTCAGATTCTCGCGTTCGCCTTGGTTGGCAGAATGGGCATTCTCCATTTTCCCATTGTTGGGACAGGGCTCTGGGTCTTTTCAGCTAGGATGGCCCCGGATTTGTAGGCATTTGTGTATTCGTATTCACCGTGTGCTTTTGGCGAGACTGGGTTGTTTAACAAACGGAGACTGCTACTGTACAAGTACGAATACAGATGTCGCCTACTCGTAGATCCTGTGACACGTCCTTCTTGCTTGGCGGAGATGTTGGCTCGAATGTCTCAGAGTAGGAGAAAAAAGTTCATGATCCTGTCTCGGTCGATTTTTTGCCGTGCCTGCCGCAAGGGATGACGCATGTACAAAGGCGCTCAAAGCGGAAGCTATGCCGGCTCTCATCACAAGCGTTACAGTCACTTCTCACTCATACTATGATTGTGTGTTATTTGAGTGAGAATGCCAATGGCGGATGAGTGAGGGAAAGGGGCAGGATGGAAGAGGAAAGGTGTGGGGGATGCATCGAGATCGCCATGAGTCGTGGCTTCCTGTCATGGGCACATCTGTGCTTCAATTCCCGCAATGGAAGGCACGCTAATCTGGGCATTGCACGGTTTCCCAATCATGGTGACCACAGGCTCTTGCGATGCCCGACCGAGGAAGGAGTGGCGGGGCCAGGTCGAGGGATTGCAGGAAATGAGGGCGTAAGGGAAAGAAGCGAACAACACGGGGTTTCATCACCAAAGCACGAGCAATAATAAGAAACAATCACGTCGAACTTCGCACTTGTACTCTTGACTGTGCATCTCCCTAAAAGCTACCTGTGTATTTGGCACTTGCTTTTGTACTGTAAGATACAAAGTAATACCGCCCTGTTAATATGCCTGTGATCCCGGGTACCTGCTCCGCAGGGCTGGGCGCAGGGTAATACAATGCCCGTACTCCGTAATACGTCGTAATACTTGTACATGCATCTTAAGCAGCAGCAGGCCCTGTTCCAGTTTAATATCGCACTTTTCTAGATGCCTTTCCGCTTCCATTCCACCTCGGGACGCATTGCGGTGGTTCCAGGTCCAAACCGCCCATAAAGCGTGCCACCTGCCAGCAACGAGGAACACGCGGGAGCCCCCGCAGTACCTGGCGTGGAATCCTTCCCTAACAGGCAATGCGCCTGGTCCGCCGCACCTGCTGTTACCGGCATCGAACCGCCCTTGTACCGTTCTAGGCTCATTGTCACACACACCATCGTAAGACTGGAGATTTTCAATGGTTCGGTTTTGCGCATATGCCCACCGCTGGCCGGCCTGGTGGGTCTGGCCCTGGGGCGCTCCTTCCCCCTTCCCTGCTTAACACAGTTCTGGCATGGACCACGAACACCGGGATGCAGCGCTGAGTACGAGCACACCGCAGACCAGGAACAAAACGGGAACTGAGCACTTGCAGACTAAAACAGCACACCAAGAGCTGGACTGGTGTTCTCGCACTGCAAAATGTTCCGGTCGAGCCTCGTGTGGGCCGGCAACGGCTGGCAGTCGCTCGACGGGAAGTGCTGGCATGCAAGAGCAAGAACGCGCCTCGCGCCTTCCCTCTGCCTACTTATATGAAATGGCCGCGATGCCCGTCTCGGTTTTTGGCCAGTCGTGCCACCTTTGACCACCTTCTTTGCCATATCATCAAATCACCAGAACCAAGGCTCTGACCACCTACGTCAGTATACACAATCCTCCAAGACACAACCGGCACCCACCCCCCTGTCCACCAACGCCACCCTCGACCCAGCCATCCGTCTGTAGCTATGGATATCTGTCAGCCATCTCCTCGATGTCTTCTTCTGCTTTGCTTTCCCTATGAAGATGCAGACGCCACTGCAGCTCCAGCTCCAGCAGCAGCAACAACAACAGCAACTGCAACAGCTCCAGAGACAAAGACAAAAGCAGCAGCAGGTCCAGCAGCTGCAGCTGCAACAACAACAGCAACAACAACAGCGGCAGGCCACAGCAGTCCCTCTCCCTCTCGCCAGACTCTCTCTACGGCTACTCGCTCGACGAGTAAACACCAACTTTGCAAACAACAACTACGGCACTGACTTCAGTGCCGACTCTCCACTCTCACTCGGCTCGCCCGTCTCGCCGACCACGGCCAACCCGTTTGTTCTCGCCGGTGCGAGCAGCGACGACTTTGACCGTGGAATAAGATCGAGTCGTCGGACGCCGACGACTTTGCTTTTGTCAAGCAAGAGCCCGGCAACAGCCCCCTGCTCTTTGCCACGGCCTTCCCACCTCTTGGCCGGGATCTCTCCGTGAGCCCTGCCATTAACCCGCTCGAGCTGTCCAACAGCAGCGCCCCTGCCGATTTTAGTCTGCTCACCCAGCAGCAGCAGCAGCAGCCGCAGCCAAAGCAGGAAGAGGACGAGCAAGACGAGCAAGACCAAGAGTCCTCCGTGTCCCCGCCCCCCTCCTCCTCATCAGACACCGCCATGAAGTCTATTACCATGCCTGCCCGTGACCGCCGGTATGCCGTGCGCAAGCCGTCCTCGGCGTCACGCAACAGCACCGCTGCCACCAGCGGCAGCCAGAAGCGCAAGTCGTCGAGCACCTCCTCGTCCCAGTCGCGCTCGCCGCGCTCTCCCACATCCCCGGGCGCCTCTCAGCCGAAGCAGACCGCCGCCTCCGGCCTGCCGCCCAAGAAGACCGCGCACAAACCTCATTGAGAAGCGCTACCGCACCAACCTGAACGACAAGATCCTCGCTCTCCGCGACTCTGTCCCCTCCCTCCGTGTCGTGGCACGCCGCGTGGACTCCACGGGCGGCTCCGACGAGGAGGACAACGACAACATGCTCGCGTCGTTTGCTCCCGAGAGCGGTGCCGATGGCGAAGACCTGGGCGGCCTGACTCCGGCCCACAAGTTGAACAAGGCCACCATCCTCAGCAAGGCCACCGAGTACATTGCCCACCTGGAGCGCCGCAACCAGGCCCTGGCCCACGAAAACACCAACCTCCGTGGCAAGGTCGACGGCTACGAGATGCTTGTCATGAGCCGCGGCGGCCAGAACGGTGTCTGGTGCTAGAAGCCTGCTCTAATTTTCCTACAATTTTCTTTTAATTTTTTTTCTTCGTCACCATCTTCCTGTTTTAGTCGTGTTTCATCTCCGTCTCCTTCGCAGCCCCCTTTTTATTTTCTGTCTTTTCCTTATTTCTTATGTACATACTTGACGGCGTTATGATACCAAACGGGCTGGAAAGACAAGAGAGAATAGTTCGCTCCCCAGAGCGTATTCTTTGGGGCTTCATGAACTGGACACGGCGTTTTTGATTTTCTCGGGATACTAATGTGGGACACCTTTTGTTATGTTTTTCCACTTTTTTGATTATTTGTCCTCTTCACAATCCAACGCCTCTTCTCCTATTTCTGCAAATCTTTGTGTGATATCAACCAATTTAATGCCATAGTGTGACTGGTATCGTCCTAATGCTCTCACAGATCCAAGTCGTTATTTACGTTGAGAAACGGACTTAAACTCGGCAAAAGAAATTAAATTGTGGACCCAAACGCCGTGCAATGAAACACCGAACTTTACGGTGCTGCTGGGGCGTTTACTCCGTTCAAACCCTGACCCCTATTTCGCCTTCCTGCCCTGTTTCCGCAGATTCTTGTTGCTGGCACCCACTGCGTCCCTCCTGTGACAACTATGTCCTCCTGCTCCTCCTTGACATTGACAACCTGTGCTTCGGCATCGTCTTCAGGTTCGTCACTCTCGGCCTCGCTGTCTGCCACCTCGGTGATATTCTTGTGCTGCAGCATCTCGCTGACAATCTTTCTCGCCTCGGACACCTCGCCGTTCGGTGCGCCGCAACCCATGCACTTCCAGCTGCCGATCTCTGCCAGGCTTCTCGTACCCGGCGGAGCCTGTCCATTGACAAGGCGGCAGGAGCTGCAGATAAGCACAAAGCGGTTCTTGGCCGCCGTCTCGTCGTCGCCCATCAGAAGGTCGAGAATGCGGTCGTACCAGTGAGGCTCGCCCGCGTAAACACTGTTGGAGGATGCGTACTGTCCACCCGGTACCTGGCCCGGGAGAGCCGGGGGTGACACAGTATCGGGCCAAATGCGTTGGGCGCAAATTCAGCCGAAGCACTCAGGTCCGTCACGCCGGCCGGGAGCCGGCAGCAGAAATAACGGATCTTTCTGCAGAACGAGGTGTGCCCTGCTTGGAAGCGGGGGTCTGGTATTGGTTGTTGCTGCCGCCCCCATGCTGGATGTTTGCAGTCGGAGGCGGTGGCAGGCGAGTGCGGTTGGGCGTCAAAGGCCCCGCCGTTTTCTGCAGGCCCGCCGCCCTTTCCATGCTTGCCGTCGGGCTGCGCATTGTCGCCGCCGCCCTTGCCCTTGCCCGGTTTGGCCTCCGCACCGCCGTATTTCTCGAGCAGCTGAAGGGTCGAGTCGTACCTGGTGGCATCTTTGAGCTTCTGGATCGTCTTGGCGCGCTCGCCCTGCTGCTCCTTGAGCTTCGCCCCGAGAGAGTCGATTCGGAAGTTGTAAAAAGGCCGCAAGAGCCTTTCGCGTGGCGTAGATTCTGTGTCCAATAGTTTAGTAGGAGTTGGAGAAAAAAGGCAGGTCTTTGAAAAACGAGATTGCGTGCGCGTACAGAACAGGCCCTCCGGTCACGCCCGACCATTCCAACGCCCCCATATTCTTCCATCCCACCACGAGCACGAGCACAATGGCGTACACAAGGTAGCCAAAGGTCAGGTACAAGGTGCAGAGCACGCGCACGCGCCTCGAGGCTGACCGGGCCTTATCGAGCTTCGCCTGCGTATTGGCGATCCTGGTGGCGAGGGCCGACAGGGTCTTTTCGAACGATGCTGGCGAGTCATCGACACGCTAGATGTGAGAAAAACAGTAAAACGTCAGTAAAGCGTCAGTGGAGGGGATGCAAGGGGTTGTTCATTCAGTGATGCAGCTTCACATACCCTCCACGGCCAAATAGACACCATTGTGATAGCTGTTGTTGGGTATTGTTGACGATGGATATGTAAATGAGCGTGGTGAGCGTGAAAAGAAGGTATCTCGATTGTCGGTCTTCGGCGGCGGAGAAATAATATGGGAGGTTGTCGACCGACGAACCGTGGTGAGCGGCAAAAAAGTTGGTGAAGCAGGGAAGGGAAGCTCGGTCCGGTGACGTTTCGCTTTGGTGTTCTTTTGGGGAACTCGATGGAGCAGAGCTCTCGCTGAAAATGACTAAGCTTCAGGGGTTCCCTGGCGCCCTTGGGCACTGCCAGCCAGCTGGGTCGAGTTTAGCGTGCCTGCCACGGGCGCACTCGTAGCCCTGGACCTGGCCAGTCAGTGCTCCTTCCAGAAAGGAGGGTCCTTGCGACGCGAGGATCTCGCCTCAAATCGTATACCTGGCCAAATCGATAACTCTTTACTCCTCCACTCCGCGACGTCGCCGAGCTGTAACATTCGGACTCGATTGCCACCGTTTCGCATTTTCGAGTTGCTAATCCATTGAACGGGGTGTTTGGCCGACATAAGCATCCGCACGATTTTGCCCCCCTTTTTCCAACGGCCCTCGCGGCACGGCTATCTTTCTTGCTATATCCAGCCGTCTTATGGAATCTTTGGCATCGCGAGTCGCATCTCCGACGACGGAAGCTTGAAGAGCACGAGCAGACTGTCTAGTGTTGAGGCCGGGCAACAGCTTTCTTTCCCTGAAAAAATACCGCCCGTCATGTTCCAGGTGAGTCCGGCTGGCAGCTGATGGTTCCTGGGTTAGTAGCTTCTTTCTAACCATATATGTCTTCCCTCCCGCAATAGAGAATCCGCGGTGCCATCGACCGAACTATTGCCGAGGAGCAGGCCCGACAACAGAAGTTCGCCGACGGCGCTGCCTCGCCCGATAGTCGGTCGGCCTCTGTATCACGGACCGGCAGCGTGCGCAACGACGGCCAGCCACGGCGCCCTCGTCCGAAGAAGCCCAGCCAGGACACCACGGCAAACGACAACACACCGAACCCGACCCCGACATCTTCGAAGCTGCCTTTGTTATCGATGACAGCGATGAGCCGACACGGTCCTCGACACCGGCTGTCGGCGTGCAAGAGGACGGCGATGTGAAGGAGGGTCCCAAGACCAGCGCAAAGGGCAAAGAGGCGGCAAGAGAGAACACTGGCGAGGATGGCGATGGTGGTGAGAAGCACAAGAGTACTGCTGCGCCAGGTGCCGTGTCGGAAAAAGCAGCTCCCTCAGATGGCGACAGCATGTCGGATGCTGCGACCATTGTGGCTGCACCGAAAGCCGAACTCACACCGGAAATCCGCGCCCGGCTGCGGAAGCTCGACAAATTGGAGGCGACATACCCTGAACTCCTGCGTTCGTACCGGATAGCACACGGCCGCGCAACGTCCATCGAACCCTTTGAGCGCGTCCTACGGGAGAACACGCCCCTGACGTCGATTCGCGACCCGAACGCCCTGATTGAATACCTCAATCAGCTCAACCTGAAGAGCGATATGATCCTGGAAGAGCTGAAGCGCGTGACGGCGGACAAAGACAGCCTGCAGAAAGAGCTGGATGCAACAAAAGGGGAGCTGGAGACGCTGAAGGCTGCGCCAAAGGACGAGAAGAAGGAGGCTAGTGACGATAAGGGCGAAGAGTTTTTTCTCCATCGACAGCGAGCTGCCACGACTGCAAGCCGAGACAGTAGGGAAGACGGCCGAGATCGAGAAGCTCAAGGACGAAGTGCAGCACCTGAACGAGGATCTGTCTGCGGCCAAGGAGGCCAACGCCGAGCTGGCCGAGCGTGTCCAGAGCACGGCGAAGGAGCTGGACGCTTCCAAGGCGGCAGCTCCTGCTACCTCAAGTGCACCTTCGCCGGTGCTGGAGACCGAGCTGAAGACCAAGACGGCCGAGATTGCTTCTCTTACCGAACGCCTTGAATCGACCGAATCCCAACTAAAGACACTGGAGAGTCAATGTACCGATGCCGAGACTGCCTCTGCGAAGGAGCTGAGTGCTGAGCAGAGAAAGGTCAAGACTGCCGAAGCACGAAACACCGAGCTGGAACGTGAGGTAAAGACACTGACCACAGCCGTGGCGAAGTTGGACAAGACGATTGCCGACAAGGCCTCTGAGATTGAACGCCTGACCAAGGAGAAGGCCGAGCAGGTTGCCAAGGTTGAGCAGCTGAGTAAAAAGACAGCTGCTGCTCCACCTGCAAACGCAATTCCTATTCCTGCTGCTCCTGCTGCTGCGGCAGCCCCCGAACCAAGCACTGAACAGCAAACGCCAGGCTCGAATGCGTCAAAGAACAAGAAGAAGAAGAACAAGAAGAAAAACGCGGCTGGCGGTGGTGGCGCTGCGGCAGTGGCGTCAACAGCAGCAGTAGGCCTGGCTGTTGCCGACGAGCCTGCACCCTCGGAGACGTCGGAGCATACACTTGTGGGCGGTTCCGGCGACGGTCCGGACACGGCGGAGCTGCAGGCCGAAATTGAGCGGCTGCACAAGGATGTGGAGACCAAGGACGCGCAGATTGACCGGCTGTCAAAGCAGCGCAAGACCGAGGAGGATCTTCGCGAAGAAATCGAGACGCTCCGCGAGAACCTGGTCAACATCGGCCAAGACCACGTCGTTGACAAAGGAGAAGATTAAGTCTCTAGAGACAGAGAAGGCGACCCTGGAGACGGAAAAGGCAGCCCTGGAGACGGAAAAGGCGGCTCTAGTAAAGATGATTGCCGAGCTCGAGAAGCAGATTGCATCATCGGCTTCGGCGGCCAAGACGCAGTCAACGAAGCTGCAGGCCGAACTCGAGTCCTTGCGGAAGGAGCACGACGAGGTCAATATCAAGGCCACGTCGCTGCAGTCCGACCTGGGTGCCGCGCAGCAGCTTGCGCAGACGCGCTACAAGGATCTTGCGGAGCTACGTGAGATCCTGCAAAAGGCGCAGCCCGAGCTCAAGAGCCTGCGCGCTGACGCTGCGACGCTGAAGACAACCAGAGACGAGCTGGTGAGCAAGGCCACGGAGATCCGCAACCTGGAGAAGCGGGAGCGCGATGCCAAGCAGGAAACGACCCGAGCACAGCGCCTGGCGGCAGACCGTGAGGCGGAGCTCAAGTCGCTGCGCGAGAAGCTGTCGACAGAGACCAACCTCAAGCTGCGTCTCGAAGACGAGAAGCGCGTAGCAGGCCGCGATCTCCGGCGGGCCGAGGCCGACAAGATTGAGCTGAGCGCCAAGGAGGAGAAGGCGACGCGCGAGCTGCAGCGGGTGCAGGAAGAGCTAAACAAGGTGCAGCCGCGGATTCGGGCCCTCGACGAGGAGGTGGCGAGGCTGCGGCGCGAGCACGACGCCCTGCGCGAAGAGGCGGCGCTCAAGACGTCGCAGTACACCAACGCACAGAACCTGCTGGGCAGCATGCGCGACCAGACCGCAGAGCTGTCGACGCAGCTCAAGGAGTCGCAGGCGCAGACGGAGTCACTCGACGAGGAGGTGGCCGAGTGCCGCAAGCTGCTGGGCGAGCGCACGCGTGAAGCCGAGACGATGCGCGGCTGCTGGCCGACGTTGACGAGCGCGCGGACAGCAAGGTGCGCGACATGCGGGCGCGGCTGGACGCGGCGATCGAGGAACGCGACCGTCTCGAGGACGAGTCGAGCACCGTGGCACGGCGCAAAGCACGCGAAGTCGAAGAGCTGCGCGGCAAGATGCGCGATCTCGAGCGGCAGGTCAAGACGCTGACCAACGAAAAGGACGACGCCGAGCAGCGGGAGAAGGAGTGGCGGCGCCGGCGCGAGGAGCTGGAGCAGGTGGAGGAGAAGGCTGCGGCCGAAGTCGAGGAGATGCGCGCGACCGTGTCGAGCCTGCGGACGACGCTCGACGCCTCGGAGCAGCAGGTGCGCGATATTGAGAAGCAGAAGACGGACCTGCGGCGCGTGCTCGACGAGCAGCGCCACCGCTACGAAAAGGCCCTCCGCGATGCCAAGGGGCCCCAGGGACGGCTGCACTCGAGCTCGCCGTCGCCAGCTCTCACACCGGGAGCACGTGCGGACAACGCAACCAATTCGGCCGCAACTCGATCGAGTCGGTCCGGTCGACAACAAACGGCGGGTCTGCCAACGGCCCTGATGCCATATACCTCAAGACCATCCTGCTGCAGTTCCTCGAGCAGAAGGACAACAAGCTGCGTGCCCAGCTGGTGCCGGTGCTGGGGAAGCTGCTACGATTTGACCCGTGAGTCCACGCCATGCATGTTTGATTTTGCTGCTCTCTTTCTTTTTGTATCTAATGCTAACACAATGTGTTTAGGGCGGACGAGAAGAAGTGGCTGAATGCCATCCAGCATTTGAGCGCACGGTGATCACACTTTAACTACGCTTCTGATGACTTTCTTTGTTGCAGGACGTGTTTGCTCCGGCGTGCTGCAGACGGGTGTGTCTAGCTTTGTTGCTTTATACTTGGACGGGACATAAAAGTGATGGGTTCAATTTTGATCTTTTTTTTCTTTTCTTTTTTCTTTTTCTTTCTTTCTTTTGGAGTTGTATTACCATTGACAGCACATCATAATGCCATGCACCAATTTTGCATACATATTTTGGTTCCTTTGTCTTTCTCCTTGCATTTTGCCTCTGCCTCATCCAAACGTTTTTGCGAGCTCTGGCTGGCCCTCGGCCTGGCCCTTGGCATGCAGACTGGCAAACACAGCCTCGGCCTCGGTGCTGCCCAGCCGGCGCATGCGGTTGATGTCGTCGTCGGCCAGCTCCTCCAGCTCAGCAGACAGCTCGCGGCCGCCTTGGTCATCAGTGAAGACCGAGTCGGTGCCCTTGCTCTCGCCAATGAGCAGCAGGTGGCTGTTGGCGTAGGCAATGTGCTCAGGACGCAACGGTGCCCAGCGCAGAGACCGGAACGACTCCTTGAGCCTGGGCTTGTCAGCGAAAATCGTCTCACGGAGAAAACAACAGGAGAGCAACGATGCACCGTCCTTAGCTACTCACTCTTTCGGATAGTCTGGCCCGCCCCCGACCATCTTAGCGCCGCCAGGCATCGGGAACGCCGGGTTTTTTGCGCTCACGATGAAGCAGCCCTGCTTGCTGGTGAGGCCCAGCTGTTTCTGCACAGCGCCCAGCTGCTCGGGCAAGCTCAGAACATAGGCCAGGTGGCTCTCGCGGCCGGTGCCAATGATGGCATACACGCCCTCGCCAAAGGCCGTTGCTGCTGGATAATGCTTTTCGCTCTGGTCCGTTGAGTCGCCGTCGGCCTGGGGTCCCGGCTCGCTGCCCGTCAGGAACTCGTTCTGGAGCTCAGTATACGACGCGTCTGCCTTGAGGACAAAGGCCATGAACCGGTCGCGGCCCGTGCGCGGAAGCACCTTCTTGGGCAGCGCCAGCAGCCGGCAGTGGCCACTGCTGCTGTTGCTCTCCCCGGCCCCTGTGGCCTGCGGCTTCAGAATGATATACGTGCGTGCGACGTCGTCGAGGCTCTGAGGATCGTCAATGTTGATGCGGGCGCGGAAAAAGAAGTAAATGGTGCCCTTTTCGAGGACGCGTGGTGCGCCGTCGTCATCCGCCTTGCCCTGTGTCTTGTCCTGTGTCTTGTCCTCGGTGTCCTCCTCCTTCTTGATGCCTGCTATCGTGGCTTCCTTCTTATGGCGTTTGCGGTCGTCTTCGGGCGACCGGCTGCGATCGTGTTTGTCTCCTGCAGTGGCATTGGCGCTGCCTGGTTCTTCCACGCTGGGCTTGACGTCTACCGGCTCTGTCTCTGCCTCGTTCGTGGTCTCATCTTTACGCGACGGCTTCTCAGATTCCTCGGTTTTTACGGCCTTGGCGGGCGTTGCTGTCTCGGCCACTGCACCGTCTGTGTGACTGCCGTGTTTTGTTTCAACCATTGTGAGCCTTTTTCTGATTCGAGGAGATTCGAGGAGATCGGAAGAGATTGGACGAGATTCAAAGAGCGAAGGATGATCCACGGCAATTGCCACGCGAGATGCCGACACTGGATTGAATTGCTGGACAGGAAGGCGCAAGAAACATTTATTTTTTGAAAAAAGAAAACCCAGTTCGAGATTAGCGAGGTGAGAGCAATATATGCTCAGATAAAGAACAAAGCCGTGGTCGAGATGGCCGGTCTGGCGTGACGTCATGTAATATGGCGTTGTGTTAGATCGGTGACATTCAGTAAGTTCAACGGCATTACTGTTGGACCACTAGTATGAAATGTCACGCCATTTGGATGCTATCGTTTCGTTTGATTGTTGTTGGAACAGATGCAGTTGCAGTTCAATTTATTCCACCTCCAAAGACGGAGCACATGTTGAGAAAAGACTAAAACACAGAGACACAGGAATTCATAAAAGTACTATTAACAAATCCAATTAAAGACCGTCTTTAAAACAGCAGCCTATGCTGCACACCTCTTGGCGATTTTGTTGCTGTCTGATACCATCGACAGTGCTTGCACGCTCAGGCGCAATGGTCCCGAAATAAATAAAAAAAGGCAGTAAACGAACTAGTTCCACAGATAGGAAGAAACAAAATAACACAAAAAACAAGCAGACATCAAAATGTATATATGCCCTCCCCCTCCCAAAAACAGGCCATAAAATCAGATTAAAAACAAACACAGGCAGCCCAAAGTGCCCGCCCAAAAATGTCGTTTTATACAACGCGCCATGATCCCAGTCAGATGTTGTACACCATCCACTCCATATTCACTCACGAGTGACTCAAGAGACGGTCTGACCATCGCAGTCGGGAATCGTAATGCCCGACTTGAGGTTGCGGTCCACGTCCATGATGCCCCAGTGGTCCTCCCAGTTCTCGTCGCCCGTGTCGTACACGATCTTCCACGGCTCGTCAAAGGCCTCGAACCAGAAGTACTGGGTGCCGTTCGTCAAGGCGTCGCACACCCACGTCGACAGGAACGAGTTGATCTCGGTGATGCCGGCAACGGCCGCGTCGGGCAGCTCGTCTCGGTCGATCCAGAACCACAGTCGGTGCCGCCCTGGCTCGGCCAGCCGGTCTCGCTAATGACGTTCTTGCTCTTGTCGGACTTGAAGAATTGACCGTTATTCGTTTCCCAAAAGTTCCATGTCCAGCTGGCAGCGTCTTTGGCGTTCACGCCGCCAAAGAACGGGTGGATGTTGCCATGACGTAGTCAGACGCCTCGGCCAGCTCTGCATCCCAGACTGTGCCCAGATCCGATGTGGCCACTGGCAGGCTGATGTTCATGGTGGTCATGTTCGTACGGACGGAGGACAAGAGTGTCGACAGCTGGCTGGTCGTCATTTGCTCGCGAAAACAGAATTTCGTTGGCCACAATGACGCCCTTGAACGGGTCGGCGCCGTAGGTGTGCAGAATATCCCACATCTGCGCCAGCTGGCGAGCGTTGGTCGTATCATTGTTGTCCTGCCAGACGCCCATCCAGATCTTGACCGTGTCCTCCATCTGCAGTTGCTTGATGGCGTGAATCGTCATCTCCGTCTGGTTGCAGTCTGTGCCGTAGAGGCGGACCGTGTTGGTCAGCTGCGACAGGACCGCGATATCGCGCGTCACGTTGTTCTGCGATGGTGGGCTGGCTAGGCAGTCGGGGTATTGCGTGTTGATGGGCGTGTAGTCGATGCCGGGGAAAACCTTATGCAAGTTCTTGTTGTTGAGCAGCTTCTGGATCTCGGGGCTGTTGACGCTCAGGTCGCCGTTCGCGCTCGTGTCGCCAGATGCGGTGGACGACGAGTCACTGCTACCGCTGCTGCCGCTCTTGTGCTTCAGGACGACGCCGAACACGACACCCAAGACGATACCGGCAACAGCAAGCAGGGCAATGCCGCCGATAATTGCCCACTTCCAGAGCTTGCTGCTGTGGCTCTGCTGAGTGAGCCATTCCGACTTTTCAGGGCTGCCACCGCTCCGGCCAGCATTGTATGCGCCGCTGTCGTAGCCGCCTCCGCTGCCATAGCCGCCGCCGCCGCCGACGCCATCGCCACCTCTCCCTCCTCCGCTAGCATAGTCGAAGGTACCGTTGTTGAGGGCATTGTAACGCGCGCCGCCAGACGAGGCAATACGATCACCTACACCACCGGATCTGCCAATGTTGGCCGCGGTCATCATGTCACCACCATGGCCAAGCTCTCCAGATGCGCTGTGTGCTATGCCTGTTGCCACTGCCCCTGCGGCGGCAGCACCTACAGCAGCGGCACCCACGGCTGCGGGCCCGACTACTCCACCGGCAGTCCCGCTACGACTGCTCTTTGTGCTGTAGCCGGCCAAACTCAGCATCGATGTTCGTGCGTTGCGGGTGCGGCCGTACTCGAGACCGTCGTCGCCGTCGTCCTCAATCTCATTAGGATTGACAAAGCCGAGTTGTGTGTCGTGCACCGAGTATCGTTGGTAATGGGTCGTCTGTGTAGATGTCGCTGTGAGGACTCCGGGAAGGTGTACGGGTGCCAGGTGTTCCAACCCCTGGAGGATAAGCTGCATTGCCGAGGCCTTGAAGACTTGACCGCGAGTCTCGATCGACGTTCCGACCAGCGGATCCAGGGTATGCTGGCGCAGCATTTGTGGTGAAAGCTGGCCTTGCTCGGGTTGGTCGTACGTGCTGTTGTTGTATCCCCGGTACTGCTGTTGTGGTGGGTAGGCGCCGGTGTGGTGTGCTTGCTGGGGGTACCCTGGCTCGTTCTGGTACTCTTGTGGCCGCATTTGCTGCTGCGGCTGGTTTTGTGACTGCATGGCTCTCATGGCCTCGACTCCGCTCTCCCTTGGGTTGCGCTCAGCTACACTGTACGCAATGCCGGCCATGCCACCAGCGGCCGATTCGCTAAAGTTGTCAGCACCCGTGTAATGTTTGGTTGAGCGCCGGCACCACCTGCTGCTGTCGAGTATCGCGGCCAAATGGTAGGTGGCTGTCTGCACGGCCGTGTGGTGGGGGCACCGGAGGGACACTGGGGAGACGATGTCGGCTGTTTCGCCTGCTCCAGTTGCGACCAGTGCTGTCCTGAGAGGCGCCTGGGCGTATTGTCGATCCGCAGCCAACTGGTTGTAGGCGCTATCTGGGTGAAAGGCCGGGTTGCGAATGGTACGCGAGCTGGATGGCGGGTAGTGGCTCGACTGCTGTCGTACCTGACGAGGCGACTGTGCTTGTGCCTGTGCCTGTTGCTGGTGGGGCAGGGGTGCTGGTGGCGGTTGTGGTGCGGTTGTGGTGCCTGTGGTGGCTCGTCGTAGTAAGGTTCGTGTTCCTCGAGGTCGTCGATGTGGTGTTGTTGAAGGGGTTGTGTCTGTAGCCGACGCGAGCCTGGAGAGCCGCTGGTAGTTGAGGTTGTCGAGAGGCTGCTGCTCGTCTGGCTCAGACTCGAAAGAATACTTGCGAGGCATGGTGCTTTAAAGGGGAAAGAGGAGACGTTGTTGATGAGACGGGGTGAAGTACGTTCCCAAAACGGAAGAGAAACCCGGTTTCCGTGATCAGGCTGCTGCTCTGCAACAAATTAAAAAGAGCAGAGAGCAGCAGAAAGCTGGCAAAAGGGAGCAAGAACGGAGAATAATAGGGAGTAGTGGCAGCAAATAACAGAAAAAAATCAGAGCCAAACGGCGGCTCAAAGGGAGAAACAGAGAGAGCAACCACCCAGGCAGAAGACGAAGACCCGGCTCAACCGAATGGGCTGCTTGAGAGCCGGCAAATGGATTTCGATGGTGCAGGGCCAGGCTGCTTGGCCAAACTGATTAGTCTTATTAGCAACGGCGTGTTTGGGGGAGCATGTGGTCTGAGGGCCGATGGACGTTGCAGCAGATGAACCAGGGCAAAGACGTAGACAGGTTGCACGACACACAACACATGTGTACATGTACGCCGTACAACGGGCTCACGTACCGAGAGACAGCAAATCTAGTTTGCAGGCGAGGAAAATCATGTCCGCATTCCGTATGAGGAGTGCCGTGGTGCAGTATAGTGGGAAGAGTCGTTGGATCGTCGCATCAGCGCCAGAAAGAGGTCGGACGGAAGCAGGTCGCAAGATCGAGAGTGACGCATCAAACTGCCAGATTCTCAAACCTTAACGAGGGCCGTGTTAAGGCAGGCTTGGCGAAATAACCGGCGAAGAAGCGACGGAGCGACGTGTGTTCATAAAAGGAACGGTGCGGCTGTTTGAGCGGGAGAGCCAGAGAAAAAGAAGGATGGAGGTCGACCGAGAGCAAGCAAGGGGCAGGTCAAGGGAAAGGGGGTGGAGGGCAGACGAAACAATAGGTGACCAGGAGGAAATGAAGAGAGAAGCAGGAGCAAGGAGAATTGCAGGATGTCTTGCGAACAACCGAGACATACGAGTACGAGTAGCGTGGGAGAGAAAGAAGGGGAAGAGGTTGTGAGGAGATACTCGTAAAAAAAGAAAAGAAAAGGCGGAGGAGGGTCGTTGTCTGTGAGCAGCAGGGTGCGTGTGAGACAGGCTGCCACTGCGCCGCAAAAAGAAACGAATGATGAGCACACAAGCTTGCCAGGCTGGGCGTTCGTGTTTACGTTTTTTAGAGTGGCGCTTGAGATGGGGATTGTCGTCTCGTATTGTCCTTTAAGCTTCTTGTTCTTGTTGCTAGCGGCTGGCCAGTGTTTCGGAGAAATCGGTCCTGGCGCTGGGCAGATTCTGGCCTTGTGGTCTGCCGTCTGAATACTGGGAAGAAAGGCAGAGGAATCGAGAGCATCAGACGACAGATGTGTGTTTCGTCCAAGGAGAGGCTGTTTCAGGGTCGATGACCGAGTCGGCGCGTTTGGTTTGCTCGAATCTCTGGGACTGGAATCGATTTCCGTTGTTTTCCTGCGAGTTGCCCGGGAAAGGAGACGCTGGCCTGCTTCAGACCCTGGGCAGATGCAACCTTGGGTCTGGCGACCGTGTTTTGGGAGGTTGGAATCGGCGCTGGGATCGTGCTTGTTCGGTGTTTTGGGCTGCTGATGGAGGAGGCGGTGCTGCATGGAGGAAGCCGTGAGGATCCAAAAAAAGATTTGGGGGCAAACGCCCAAGCCCAAAAGGGCGGTAGTACGGAGTTCAAAGGCTGTATTTTACGGGGTAATAGCAAGAACGCCTGAGGCTGACCACGTTCAAAGGAAGGAGCGGCGCTGCAGGCTAGGGCGACTGGACAATGAATGCAGAATGCAGAATACGCAAAAAATGGTTAGCCGGCTGACCGAGCAGTGACATCTTTCTGACGGCATTGCCGGAAAGAGCGTCCTCAAAAGCATTGCAAGGCCGAGATGATCCAGGAACGAAAGGTGCGTTGGAAAAAAGACCAACGCTGGGCGGCTGAAAGCGGGCGGCCGCTGCGCGGGGTAGTGGTACTTTAAAGTGGCGCACATTCGCACGGCGGGGTAGGTACTGCTACGGGTGGTAAAGTGGTGCAAGTGCTGTTGGCTTGCTTGAAAGTTATCTTACGCTAAAACAGGGAGCTTGAACCGGTTGGCTGAGCGACCGAAAGTGGTAATTTGCCGCCAGCAACGAGGCGTTCACATCAGGAAATAGGATCATATGAATTGCGAGCAGATGTTATTTTGCTCGACCAGTGCGAAGACGACAATGCGGCCCTGAGAGATATCAAGTTTTATTATGGCAGCAAATTACTCCGAACAAGCTTCCTCACGTCCTATCTTACTTCACATAACAATCGCCCCGGAAGAAACCCAAACGCTGGCTATTGGCTGTGACAGCCTCGGCAAAAGGAGAAACGACCAAAGCGACGACACTGTTCTAACGCCTCGCCAAAGTCCGCCCATCGCCTACAATATGGCTCATATCTGCGGAGGAAGCATGTGTGCGATGTTCTGTAGCAGCCTCCTTCAAAGCATGAGGAGGCGGTCAGCATGTTGATCAGCTGGTAGTACCTCCACTCCTTGGACGAGGCGTCAAGCCGCTTGGTCAGTGAAT